>UCQR01085553.1:0-15214 GCA_900474235.1 Cecidostiba semifascia | reverse complement strand
TTATTATGCTTCTCAGGAAATGTAATAGTATTGTCGCACTTTCCAAATACGACATACGAACATTTTGTTTAATAGATAAGATATAATAAAAAAAAGATTATAAAACAGAAAATATGCAAGCATTCAACAAAGTACTACACGATACATTAAAAAACAATAGGATGTAGAATGAACGCTATTGCTAAAAAAGTATTGTAAGAACTAGTATGTTGGAAATGAAAAATATTAACAAGTTTTTTAAATTGATTTAAAGGACGTCATTGACGCGTGATTATAAATTGTAAACCAAGCTTTTAATGATGTAGAATACGAATTGTTACTTCGCACTTTCTTTAAAATAAAAGACTGCATTTTCCAGTTATATAAGTAAGTAACCATTATTTGCATTTTTCAAAATAAAACGAAAGGTTTCTATACATCAGTATAACAGCAGAAACGAAGAATCCGTTGAATATTTTTACACACAATCAAGCATAAAAATAGCTTCTTATTGTATAATATTATATACACGCAAAACGTTAAAACTATTCGTCAGTCTCTCACATTTTCAACATTAATAATATCAAGTACACGTCTACATATATTCAAGGGCAGCGAGATTGAAAAATTATTTCTAAACAAGCAATTACAGCTAACTACCAGCATAAGCTCAAAGGTAACGATTTACCACATCATAAACGAAGCCCTCTTGCTATTGCGAGCCAGCGGATTCAAACACAGACTGGTCAGCACTCTTACAGCTTCATCGCCATCGGTATCCTTTGCGTAAAGCGTCTTTCTTTTTCCGGCACCGGCGCTACTCCTGAGACTCACAAAAACTGGATGAGTCTGATGCATCGCTTCGGCTTTCGCTTGGAATAAATCCCTCTCGAACCTCCTACTGGTAAGATACGGATTCTTGGCAAATTTAGGCGGATACGGAACGGTGGACTTTCTCAAGCTGTGAACAGGTTCTTTAATCGGTGCCTTTGGTGCTCTCTTCTTGTAGCTCGAAGTGCCATTCCTTTCTTTACCTCGAGGAGATGATAGTATAGGGATGACTGAGTTTCCATTGGCGACGGGTGAAGTAGAATTATGCTGCATTCCCACAAGGGGCACACCAAGCACTGCCTTATTTCTGCCGCTATCGTGCAAAGGCTTGCGCTCGTCTCTGGGGCTCCCCAGGTTTTTCTCGTAGACGCTGATCTTTGTGTTGACCAATCCGGATTTCTCCACGGCCTTCAACGTCGCTGTCTTTTTGTCTTCGATCACTGCTATCGGTTTCCTCGATAGCGATCTGTACGTCGAGTGGAAACCTGACGAGTTCTCGATGAAGTTGTAGTTACCCTCTAGGCTACAATCCGTGCTGACGTTAAGGTCCAGCTGTCTTCTTCTCCTGCGTCGTCTTCGCTGTTGCGTCGATCTCAGGGTCGAAATGCTCATGGCCTTTTTCCTGGGTCTGCTGCTAGCGAACCTGCTCTTGGTTGGCAAGCGAAAAGTTTTTATCAAGATCGCTCGCTCGTTCTCGTCGCGCTCCGGTTGTGCTGAATCCTGGTTTCGAGGGTAGTAGTACCTCTCGGTCTGTATGTGGTTGATATTATTGTTAGTATCCTCGGGTACATCGATTGGATTGCCCCACGGTTTCACAGTTTGTTCTTGTTGTGGTTGAATATTGCTATTATAATATTGATATTGTTGCTGAGGTGATGGGGTGCTGGTGATGATGTTCTCGCTGCCCTCGAGCCACCTTCAAGACTTACCGGCGAACGTGCTGCCGTTTGTCATCGATAGTCGGTGCTCCATGTTTCCGCAACCCATTCCTAGGAACAATCAAGATAATTGCAAATTAACAATAATATAATAAAATGCAAGAACACACAATTACACTTGAAACAATTAACGAGTCTCTCGACATCAATGGCTAAAGCGCAGAAGAAGCGCATGATCCTAATCGGGGCAAGCTAGAATTGCGAGCAGTAAAGTAGGTATTCCTACCGTAATCGTGATCATGATCGTTCTCGTTGAAGGGGCTGAGAGTCTGGGTAGAGGTGAAGGTGGACGTTTGCGCCTGCTTCTTCTTCTTGTGCTTCTGCTTCTTGAGTCTCGAGCAGGCCAGTAGTGTGCTCAACAGAGCGCACAGCTCTATTAGAACGACGCCCAGGCCTATCGCCAGCAAAATCAGCGCTTGGTCTTGTACCCAACTTTCGATCATTTCCAAGCAACCCTGTGTAATTAAATTTAAAAAATTCATCATATTCCGATATTTATTTTTCGTAGTAATTAATTTACAAAAACACTTATACATTTTAGATCATCGAATAAATTATGGTTTACGTTACATTCACATAAAGCTTTAAAACTAATTTTATACAAATACAAAATAGAAAATAATTAATTAAAATCCAACGTATATAAGCTGTACATACGGAAGTGTGTCGCGCGTGCTGATGCTCAGCAGGATTGAGTGACTGACACAAGGTGACATTTCTCGGTTCCGGATTGAGAAAGCCATCGGGATCGAAAGAATTGTTGAGAAAACAACAGCTCAGCGGTACGACCAATTCGCGTCTGCCCAACTCCTGGAGCCGCCACCATGATGTTCCGTAATTACTGCTGGCGTTTATACCGCAGCAGGAGAACTGTAAAATATTGCGTGATTCTCGTTATCGTTATAATAAGTAGGTGTATCTTCGACGCACCTTGTATAGGCAGTATATATTATGGCTATTATATGCGGGTAAGTTATAATGGTCTATAAATGCGGTCTTCGTGTTTTTATGTTTCGCTTTGTTGAGTTGAAGCTGGAGTTTCTAGGATTGAATGATATGGTTATATGATTGCATTGGGATGACTGACCTGCTAAATGGGAAATTGGGTATATAAGTAGATGAGGGCAGTGTTTGGTAAGACAATCGTTTTAGCGATATCTAGCTGTATGCATACTTGTTAAATTAAAGATTTATAATGATAAATACTTACAGAAGTCTGCGCGAGATCAATGGCAGCAGTAAACTGTTCTCGTCCAGGCAAAGCATAGCTACGTTGTAGGGCCCGAAGCAGTCGAGGCGCCTTGACGTCGACCCCCAACAGGTGCGGCCAAAATACCACGAGTAGACACAACGAGCACTTGCCGATCAGCAGCAACACGATCACGCTCACGTACTGGAAAAGCCGATTAATTAGCCAACGTTCGATGATTTCACTATTATAACACGGGGAAACTTTCTATGCGGGTTATTAGTTTGCAAGCGAGACTATAACATATTCATATCTGGGTCGGTATGCGTGCTTTTAGAAATTTCGGTTGATGGCTTTTGTAACGATGTTTTGCGCCTTTATACAGTTAAAAAATCGGTATTTAAGTATTTTAAATATAGATTTTTCGTTATTATTTACACTTTGAAAAAATGTCGTTGAGCTGTATACAAATAAGAAATTACGCGCTGACAAATGTTTAACGACGAGGTTCAACGTGTAAGTATAGGTATAGCTTTCAATAGAAACCCAAACAGTAATGGAAAACGAGTTCAATGCACGACTCGCATTCGCGTTTGATTCACGCTTCTCACGCACGCTGTGTCCTATATGATCGCGATCTATAAAATAATTATGCTCATCGTGGCTTTTCTGGTAAATCATCGATGCGACTTTTTATCGCGTCACACACGATCTATACAGCACCTCTTCATCATCAACTCTAATTAAAATACAATTATCAAGGAGGTAGTATGCGTAATATTATATGGTAACGTAAAAAAAAAAAGAACTGTGTATAGCAGCAGTTACGGAATAATAATAGTTGTACTATACACGTGGAAAAAAAATAGACGGACGTATGATACAGGTGATACACACGCACTGATGGTGGAAGTACGATAGAGGTGCAGCGACAGGTGCAGAGTATTATAGGCCGGCGCAAGAATCGTTTCCGTTTCGTCCTTGCAGTCGTATAACGTAACAAATGGTGAATTCGATTGCAGGGGGCTGTATACGGGCATATGGCTGTATGTATGTGAGTGTAATTTGCTCGGTGATGTTGTTTGGAGTAGCATTGTGTGGTGGACGAGTTTTTTTTTTTTAAATAACAGTATGGGAGAGGAGTATAATGATGAGTTTCGATCTGGTCTTGACTATAATTTTGCGTTTGATAGCATTTCAATAGCTTTCGATTTTATTATTGTTGGTTTTCATGGTTAAGAGCGTATTATTCGTCCCTTTTATATGGCCTCATTCTTCTTTTAAACAGACTGTTGCACATTTCTTATACAGGATCGATAATTTTAATTAATAGCTTATATGTAAATAATACAATAATATTAAAAAATAATAATAATTAAAAAAAAATTTAAACAAAACGGCAGGTAGAATACTCACAGAAGCGGTGATGCAGCAGTTGTAAAGACACGAAGCCCAGCATCCGAGTATCCCCGTGATGGCGATAACGAATCCAATGCCAACAATGAGCAAAGCTACGTAGTAGAAAAGCGGTTGCTCCGGATGAATGTCGCTCGAGCCCAGCAATCGTGACAGCAAAACCCTGTCGCTATCGGCTAGCAAAAGTGCGCCGAGTGACATCAGCACGAAGCCCGACATCTGAAAGCGAGACAAATTTCGTTTTCCGCGTAAGTGTTGTGCATATATAGGTATAAGTATAAATCGCGCAGCGACAATGCGATTTTCCGAGTCGTGCGCTTGACTAATGGCTAGGTGCGTCTTTTACGGCAAATTGGATTTTTAATTCACTTTTGCTTGCTCCGCTGGAGAGTAGCACTTTTCTGATTTCTCGAGAATTGATGGGTTCGACGGGAAACTTGAAGTGAACGTAGACGTTCTTTGTTATTGTTCGAACTTTTTGGAATAAAATGAAATGTAGAATAAAAAGAAAAGTTTGAGATATTTAAAAAAAAACAACAACAAAATTCACTCACAAGAAAAATAATGTTGGAGCAGCACATGAAGGCCTTGGAAAGGCCCAGTCTCGTCTTGCCCTGCATCGTCGTTTTTTTTTTCTGGCGCTCCTTTTCCAAACTTCAAATCCAGCTCACCAAAGCCTCAAAACTCATCGTCTCTATACTAATCACACACCTCGCATGTCGCACATCAAGATCGACCTTACAACACAACAGAAACAAAAAAAAATAATAATAATAATTCGAAACGCAAAATAACAAAAAAGAAAAAAAAAATGCAACAATCAAAACTAGGCCTACCGACACAGAAGCAGAGTCCGCGTCGGAATGCCGGCGGCGCTACACTATGCCAGAGAATGAAATTTGTGTTCGAGTTTCCTACGCTGCGCGCGCTCGGCTTACCTCAAGCGCGACGCACTGGGTACACATACCACCTTGGCAAACGGAAACGGAAGGAAGTACGCACAACGGAGGGGGGCCCCCACCTCACCTGCCGGAATCGCGGAAGAGAGCTTTGAACCTTTCTTTTCACCTTTGTCGTCTGTTTTGGGACCGCTGTGTGATAGGGTGTACTTTTTTTTTAGGTGAAATAAAGGTATTCGAATTATGATATAGATGAATATTGATGTAGATCAAACAAAAAACCAATTAACTAAGTAAATTTGAGAATTCACGACAACAAAGTTTATCTATGTTTTAAATATTGAAATAATTGCAGTCGACGATTTCATTGAAAAATTGGAAAAATATTTATTCATCAAATGAATTTTATCCAGGGTTTCTCCCGTACTATTTACATTGACTGATGTGTGCCAATACTTTTGTACATTTTAAAAAATATCATCGCTCTCGATAAATCTCTGAACTCTTGAAATTTACAATTCGGCATCTTCATATAACAAAATTCACGCGTATACAACGCAATTACACGTGGTAGTAGAGAAACAAACAGAAAACGTGAAAAATCCAAGCAACTCGTAACGCGCTCGGCTCGTGCTCTCAATCAGTTTAGTTTATACCCGTTCCACACCGAGCGGATTTCATGCACATCATTGTAAGTGCTCAGCGAGCCTATCTCCTGCCTTTGCATTAATTCATCCCATACCCACAAACCAGCTCGCGTGCTCTTATTCTCTCTTTCTTTCGTTGGTCACCCATAAACGGGCCATGTGTACGCGAGTTATATACATACATATATATGTGCGTAAGTTATATGTATGTAGCGCGCTTTTCAAAAGAGTATTTAAAAGTCTAATTTGCTGCGGCCACTTGAAGCAGCTCCGGAGCAGCCAACGTCGTCCTGTTCGCGCTGAGTCGTCTCGCCGAGCTCAGGTGGCAGATGAAGAATCTGAAAATTCGAGGATAAGCTTATATCGTTTGTCATGTCATGTTATCATCTGTATAAACATAGAAAACATAGAGCTGAAAGAAATTCAATCGTGTTACCTCGATAAGGAACTTTTTTCGGCGTAACTTAAAAGCCAAATCGGAGAAAAGTAATTCTTGATTGACTAGCGTGTTGAAGGCAGGAAGTTTCTTGATATGAAGCAGACCGTGGTAATCTTTGAAAATGGGATTCGTCTCCTTTGTCGATCCCGCGAAAGATTCTAGGCTTATCACCACGTCAGACATGTGCTCTATTCTTTGTACTATACCAGTCTAGAAAGAAAAATAAATTGTATAAATTGTATAAAAGTAGATTTCTCTCAGCTACAAGAATGATATACAGAACAAATTAAATCTTACTGAGTAATCATCAAAGTTGAGGACAGGAACTGTAAGTACTGCTACAGCAACGGATTCTCGCAACAGAGCTCTCAACATGTACAGAAATTTCAATAAATCACTCTGTGTCTGCTCTTCTGAGTCACCCAGCCATAATCTGGATCCCAATGAGTTGATCGCAATTCGCAGCATATTTCTTTTGGTTGCTGTTTGTGAAATCAGAAACTGCCCTTCTGTTAAAGTCTTTTCAATATTTAGCAAAAGGTCCATATAGGCATCGTTTTCAAAGATGCCATTTTGTTTCTTCACGTTTTCTCCGTCCCACATTGTCACATTTGCTTTATCTAGAGTTTCCTTTTTCATTTTTTTAGTCAGATCATAGTAGTGTCCAAATGTTGACGTATCTCCTGGAGATGAATCAAACACCTTCATGTTCTGGTAACGCCAAGCAATTTTCATTTCTTCATCTGCGATGGAAGAATCATGCTTTTTAGTAGATTCTTCATCAACTGCTGGTAGTTCTGCCAAGATGTGGGATGGTTTTGAATCTTGAGATGCAACCAACAGTGAATGACTGTTGACAACCCCCTCAGCTATGAAATATCTGTACATAATTTTTGCATAGGTAGTGTAGGCATCTTCCTCTGATGTAAAAAAAAAATTAACCAATATTATTATCGCTATTTTACAATATTATACAATTTCATAATTTGCATTAAGTAGTTGTCATTTAAATTACCAATTAGAAAAATTGATCCAATAGGTAAACCACCTCCTGCAAGAAAACAAGTGATATTGTTAATAATTCTGCAATTCGCAACAATTAGACATAAATACTAACATTAAAACATACCAATAAAATGATCCAGTGATGGAATGCCAGTAGACACCAGGAGTTGAGCATTGCGTGTCGCTGGCTTAGTTCCAGGAATTATGGGCATCTGAGCCTTTGCAATTGTTACGTTTGACGACATTTTTGCACACAATCGTCACTGTCTTTGCTAAAATAACTCTAATAGAAACGAAGATAAACAAACGAACTTTACTAACATAGCATCTATCTATCTATAATCTATAAAAAGTATTTAAAACTATTAGACACTATACCTTGGTTATTCACATCCAAACTAAATACCTTTACTAATAAATACACTGCTAAATAACTAATTTTGTTTATCAACAAGATTATTCATCGCAAATTTCAGATATGATTGTACCTAACTGATCTGTACTGATGTGCAGCTGATCGGCGTACGACGCCATTCTATACTTAGCCATCAGCTGTAGCACGTGGCCGGTGCTGGCCGCTCGCCATACTTATATTATATACATGTGTATATAGGTATAACGACGTCAACGCAGTGTATATACAAAACACAACATAGCAAAACCGTAACCTAGACAGTTGCGCGATCTGTTTACACCGCACGCACCAATCGAACCTATTAAAAGTGCGTTATTTAGTGGACATTCGTTGGTATTTTATCGAACAATCACGCGTCGACACCACTAGCAACGTGTTAGCAACGCTTTTCGACATATAACAACCGGTAATAATAAGCTTTACGCTGCTTTACTTAGTACTGCTTTGTAGATTTTAGTGCTGGTAGAAAATGGCAAGTTTGCCTTGTTTGATTAATTTTTTTATTAACAACTTGATCATGAATTATACATAAACTTTCGTTTGTCTGTTGTCTAATTTTAATGATTTATATTGCACATTTTTTCAGCTGTCAAAGAAAGCAACCAGTGTACTCCTATCTAGAAAGAAGCCTTTTGCAAAATTTGAACTGACCGAAGAACAGAAAGCAGATATCAAAGAGGCATTTGATCTTTTTGATCCAGATGGAACTGGAAAGATTGCTACAAGAGAATTAAAAGTTGCAATCAGAGCACTTGGTTTTGAACCCACAAGAGAGGAAATAAGAAAACTCGTTGCCAACGTCGATCCTGATGGTCTTGGAAAAGTTTCATTTGAAGAATTTCTAGATATAATGTCAAGTAAAATGGCAGAGAAGGATTCCAAAGAAGAGGTGTTAAAGGCTTTTCGCTTATTTGACGATGACGGTACAGGAAAGATATCTTTCAAGAATCTGAAGCGAGTTGCAAAGGAGCTTGGAGAGAATTTGACTGATGAAGAACTCCAGGAGATGATTGATGAGGCAGACAGAGATGGAGATGGAGAAATTTCTCAGGAAGAATTCCTCAGAATTATGAAAAAAACTTGTTTATACTAATAAGTAAATATATATTTTTGAAAAAGTTCTTTCGAGTTATGTCTGTGTGCTTGCGCTTTATACAATGTAATGACTGCTTTGTACATTCTTTATAAAAATATAAAATGTGTGATTTGAAAAAGTATAAAAAATATTATTTATTCATTAAAGAGATTTGTTAACTAATATTTTTAGCTGTTGAAGCAGCTGTTAATATAAGTTTCCTTACTTGCTCCCCACGACTTCTGGCTTTAGATATACATTTACTTAACAGTTTCTGTGACATTGGGATTCCACCAGTCTTGTGTACCATGCACATACTCTTTTCATTAAATACGATGGTCAATGTACTGAGAGACAGTTTCTCTTCGTCTTCAGTTGGGTCCGTAATAAGTAGTTGACTAGGTACAAAATTGAATATTTTTTAATAAAAATATGCAGTTTTTAAAAATCTTTGAACAATTTAATTACTTACTTTTCAAAGATAGCAAAGGTAGTACTGGCAGGCAGTTGTCTCAGTGGTACCCTAATTCTGTTTTTGTCATCAACTTTTGTAGCCCCTGTTTCAGCAGTATATTCCACTACAGGCAACGTTACTACAAAATATTTCAAATTAAGTCAGTAATTAATTTTTTTTTTTTTTTTTAATACATATTCGATATGAAAACACTTACAAATCTTAAGTGCTGCTACCAAAGCTCCGATACACGCATCAATTACCGATCCATCATAATCTATACAAATAAGATCACAATATAAAACCCAGACTAGTTTGTCCTTGTGTATACAAAGATCCTTTAAGTCCACAGCCTCTGAGTTCACTAGTATCCTTTCAACAAGCTTTGTAGTACATTGTGCCTCTTCACCAGGAGGTCCAGGCCTAAATTTTGATGATGACAATGGCGATAAGTCAACGTTTGGAATAATAAAGCCACAATCAGGTGTTTCGGCTTTAGGACAAGCTAGTTCCTGTCAAATAATAGATCAATTTAATAACTTAACAATTTATTGTTATAATCTAATTTTATGTAGTCATATAGAGAATAAATACATACAGCTTTAATCCCACAAACTACTGATGTGTTTCCAATCTTGAAAACAGCTGAACTATCAGCTTGAGTTATTGATCCAATGTTGACACTCACTGGACGAAATGATATGAATTCTCTGCCATCAGGCCTTGTGCTAGAGGCCTAAATACAGAATATAAATTTAAATTAAAATATTTCAATAAAACAAGCAAATAAAACGCGTTATAAACTGATACATTAGTAATACTTACAAAATGATCTCGAAGATACTTTGCTGGGTGGATTGTTCTAAACAATAGCAAATTATTAAAATGAGCATAACATTTTAATTAATAATAAGCTTTCTAAAAAAATATATCCATACTTAAATTGCGATTCCATTGTTGATTATCGATCGACGGAGAAGCTGCTGTGCTGTTATCGTAAACTAGTTGTTTATAAAAGGTTAGGTTGACTGAAACTTGCGCGCGCCGGTGAATCGTGCGTAAACGTCTGGTATAATATTACGTGAACCACACGTGCTTTGAACAGTATACCTATCAGTTTTCCGAAAATGGCAGCCGCAATCAGATTGCAACATGCACTTCGGTTGGGGAAAAAATCATTTTCCCTTTCAGTGACTAAAATAAATAAAACGTACAATTACTCTGTATTGTCCAGATGTCGAGGAAATACATCAGGTCTGAAAGTTCGTTCATCATCTTCAATAATATTGTGTTTCTTTCAAAGTCAGCTTAGGGTTATGTTTTTTTGTTCAATTTTGTATTGCTTGTTGAACTACGTAATTTCGTGATTAGTTATAAATGGCATCATAAACTACTTATTTAGTTTGAGGCTTTATGATAATTGTATAATTTGGAGTAAACTTTGCTATATTCTGTGTCGTACTTAAATACAAAATTGTAAGAAATCGATAATCAATTTTAGTCTGTTAATTAAAAATTATTTTCATGCCATTTTATTGACTCTAAATGCAATTAGCTGAAGATTCAGTAGAATCCAAATCTAAGATTTTTATTATTTGTCATATATAGCATGGACATTCAACCAAGCAAGATTCCTGTCATCCCAAGCTGCTCCAGAAAGTTCCACCAATACAGACACTACAGAAGATAACGATAACAACATTCACAACATAATAAAAGACACAGAAAAGAAAATAGGTACATACATATCTATAGATGTTTGAGCATTTCTTAAGATTGACTGATTGAGTAATTTATTGTATAGCATAGTATATATTATTGTATTAATGAATGTTTCTATTAACTTATTTGTTTTGTGCTAGGTGACACTGACAAACATGAATTTCAATCTGAGACTCGAATGCTGTTAAATATTGTTGCCAAATCTTTATATTCTGACAAAGAGGTATTTTCTTTATTGTTATTCCTAACTCTAATAAGTATGCACTGTATGCTTTACTTAATACATTTAAATTATGTTTGACACAGGTGTTCATCAGAGAATTGATTTCGAATGCTAGCGATGCTTTAGAAAAGTTACGGTACTTAAGACTTTCTGAAAATCTATCCGCAGATCAAGGTGGAGATAGAAATTTGGAAATTCACATTGCTACAGACAAACAAAATCGCACTATTGTTATTCAAGATACTGGAGTTGGTATGACAAAGGAAGAGTTGATATCGAATTTAGGAACTATAGCTCGATCTGGTTCTAAAGTTAGTTTTAATTTTTAAATTTTTAGTAATAAATTTTAAATTTACTCAACATATCAAATATAATTTTCAGGCTTTCTTAGAGGAACTACAAGAGAAAAAAGGCGCAGAGGAAGCCTCTAAAATTATTGGCCAGTTTGGAGTAGGATTCTACAGTGCTTTTATGGTTGCTGATAAAGTTGAAGTTTTTACAAAATCATATAAAAAAGATTCAGAGGGACTTTATTGGGTATCTGATGGGTCAGTTATCAAGAGTGTGTAATTGCAGCTTTGTTTATTACAATCTTCATTAATTACCAAATTGATATTGTAGATCAGGTGCTTACGAAATAGCAAAAGCAGAAGGAGTCCAACCTGGAACTAAAATCGTAATACATTTACGCAGCGATTGCCGGGAATTTAGCGATGATGATACTGTAAATGGTAAACTAATACCCGTTATCACTATTCAAAATCATAGGTGTTACAATTAAGAAATAACTATTTATTTTTTATTTTTTAAGGAATCATACAAAAATACAGCAACTTTGTTGGCAGCCCTATATTTGTTAACGGGAAACGAGCGAATACTATCGAGGTAATACAAAATTTCTTTTTACATTTTATTTAATAGTGGAATATATAAATTAAACTATGATTTATTCTTGTAGGCTTTATGGATGCTTGACCCTAAAGAAGTCACTCCAGAACAACACCTTCAGTTTTATCGTTTCATTGCCAACAGCTATGATGAACCGAGATTTACATTGCATTATACTACTGATGCTCCAGTTAGCATAAGAGCATTATTGTACTTTCCAGAAGGCAAACCAGGTGTTTTTGAGATGGCAAGAGATGCGTCAATCGGCGTTGCCCTATACAGTCGCAAAGTTTTAATTCAAAATAAAGCCGAAAATATTTTGCCTAAATTTCTTCGATTTGTGAAAGGTGTCGTTGACTCTGAAGATATTCCTTTGAACTTAAGCAGAGAATTGTTACAGAACAGTGCTTTGATTACGTAAGTGTTCTGCATTATGTTTTCCAAACTAATTGTTGTCATATCCAATCAAAGTATAAGTTTTATTTTCTGACAGAAAGTTGAGGAATGTTCTTACAACACGTATTATCCGATTTTTGCAAGAGCAGGCGAAAAAACGCCCTGAGGATTACCTACAATTTTATAACGAATATAACACATTCTTTAAAGAAGGTATCATTACCAGCACAGATGATACTGGAAAGGTATTTTTTTACTTTTTTACTTATTTCGTTTTGTACGTTATCATAATTAATAATTTTATTATTTATCAAAAATAGGAAGAAATTAGCAAACTGTTACGATTTGAATCTTCTATGAAAAACCCTGGTGAAGTAATTAGCCTCGTAGACTACTGTGATGGACTTGCAAAAGATCAAAAATATATTTATTACTTAGCAGCTCCAAAGTAAATATTTTTGGTATATCTTATACTTCCATGAATAAAAATACGCGTTTAAATTTATATTATTTTGAACATTTTAGTCGTGCTTTAGCAGAACAATCACCGTACTTTGAATCATTTAAAAAGCGGAACTTAGAAGTATTGTTCTGTTACGAACCATATGATGAACTCGTTTTAATGCACCTGAAACGATTTAAGGCTTATGACGTTATATCTGTAGAAAAGGAGATGCATCAACATGCTGAAGCTACCGAAAAAGAGAACACTGGTACTAAATTGTTTTAAGTGCTTTTACACAATTTTGTTAAAATATATTTTTTTCTAAGCTATTTCATTATTTGCCAGGACTTTTCAATGAAGAAGAAGTAAAAGATCTCATCAGTTACATAAAGAGAACTTTAAAAAATAAAGCTCATGATGTCAAAATAACGAATCGTTTGGAGTTCCACCCTTGCGTCGTGACAGTTCAAGATATGGCAGCAGCAAGGCATTTTATTCGTACTCAAAGCCATCAGTTCAATGATGAAATGCGTTATAGTCTTCTTCAACCACGTTTGGAAATCAATCCTCATCATCCATTAATCAAAAGACTTATAAAACTAAAAACTACCGACAAAGAAATTGCTGACATGCTAATTGAACAGGTAAATTTTATATATAAAAATGTATTAAGTTTAGAAAAATGAATTTATTTTTTATAATTTTTAGTTGTTCATGAGCTCCATGGTTGCTGCTGGCCTTGTGGAAGATTCTAGAGGTCTACTCATATCTATGAATCAACTTTTGACTTTAATCTTCGAAAAAACAGGTGATAAAAAGATCGATTGTAGTGATAAATAACCGAGTTACCTTATAATTTAAGTTAATATTTTTTGTAAATATTTCGAATCTTTGTGTATTCTTTAGAATATTTTTTTATACAAAAGAAACGATGTTATTCTATATTATGTAAAAATTAAATCGTAAACATTATAGGCAAATATTGTTTCATTTATTACAACTTGACCTTATACAAATTAACTTAATGTAGTCTTAAATTTATAACAATTTAAGCTATTATGCAGAAATAATTACTTTTGACGATATGTTGCTATTTTACTGAGGGTTTATTTTCTTGTATCTTTTGTATCGTATTTCTTCATGTACTCTTTAGGCCTAAATAATTAAAGTGTATTTATAAATATGTTTTCAACAAAAATTATGTACAAAAAAAATTTGAATAAATCTGTTTTATGTTAATGTTATTTTTCAAACAAACCAATTGTTCATACTTGACAGTAACCATCAATTCCTAAACGGTTACTGCATTTAGTTTTACAAGTCGAAGACATATTATTGACGGTACTATTTTTATTGCATCAAGATATTTGATAGGTAATCTTAATTTTTTAGTTTTCATAAATGTTTTAGATATTTCTAAACATAAAATTAATTTAGATACTTAAGACATTTCTTAAAAGTTTACTTAATAGTACCGAAAATAATACAATAATATTATTGTATGAAAGCTTTTCAAAACAGAGTCAATACGAAAGTTTAATTATGTCTATACAAATTTTAGCGTGAAAAAGTATTGATTGAGTTTACTTTAATTCGGAATAAATTATCCAATATTCCCGTGCAAGATCGTTTTCAAATTTCAAATTTAAAGAGATAAAGGTTCAAAAATGAACAGTTCTTTTCATTTCTCTTCATATTTTTGTTCTCTCTTATTATTTTACATATTCGTGCGCTCATTATCTCTCACTTATACACATTATTTCGCTCATCGAACAACGCAAATATTACATAAATCACCCTGTTTTGCGTCTTTTCATATGAGCATCGATGGCGTCGGAAATGAGCATAGATTGATTAAGTATATTTTTACGTTTTAATTACAAAAGCTTATGCGTTCCGGTGCCACCATGCATCGTAGGGCAAGAACGCAGGAACATAAGAAACGTTCGATCGACTTTTTAAGTCTATATTCGCTTTACATGCTAAAGTATCATTCTCGTTCGTCCAATATATAAAAAACTTTTTATACATACATTTTACATATATTTCGATTAAGCTGCCTTCGACAATATTTACTGACTTTTAAATTAAAAGAACGTAAACCGAACATCTGTGGTTTTCAATACTTCTAAGACGGAATGAAGTACAAATGAGTCGAAAGATATCGCTCAATTTGCTTTCAATCAGTTCTTTTTTAATAATAAAATAATTTCTTAATGTTACTTATATGGCATAAATGCGGCGGAAATATAC
>UCQR01085522.1:1570-12118 GCA_900474235.1 Cecidostiba semifascia | reverse complement strand
GTTACATAGAGGCATGGAAATTAAAAGATAAAAAAATTATAGATAAGGTGTAATGATTTTCGTTCTGACATTTGCACGCCTTAGTTTATGAAAGTTCGTAATAAGTCGAAGTCGTTATAATTAAATGTATTAGAATCAATTTATTTTTCTCAGACGTTACACGTAACGAGCTTGAAATTAATGTTATATCGTACAACAGGTTTCTCATTACTGATATTAATTTTGTAGATCAAATTCCGGTGTCTGAACTATTTTACTGGAAGCGCAAGTTTCATTAAATAAAAAAATGTATAAAATAAATCATATTTGAAATTGATAATAATATTGAAAATGTAACTTTGTGGCTTTCAAATGAAATTGAATTGAATTTTAATTATTAATTAAAATATTACGTATCTCGGAGTGACATTCTTCGAAGCAACATAAAACATTTCCTGTTCAATATATATAAGAACAAAAGAGCTACTTGATCAGCAATAAATCGTGTATAGATATTGAAAGCGCTCGTGCGGCTCGTTCGACTTCGACGATGAAAATTCAATTCATGAAAGAGACAAGTATCTCGCGAAATCGTCCGACGAAAGTCCTAGTGGGCGTAATATCAAGATCGAAAGTTTGATGCGAAAATAGCTGACAACCATCTTGCGTATCCATCTCCCCAGTCGTACACATACAATTTCGGCCAATTTTTTACGCGCCTCTTCGCGTGTCAACGCCTTGTCGGAGCGTCAGCGATAAAAAAAATGCCGTGCTTGCTCTGTACAGAAACGGGCTGAGTTCACAGCGACGATTCGCGATACGCGTGTCTCCTTTTTTTCCTCGCGCTCCTCCTGTGTAGGTATTGCGAAGCTAAGCATATGTATTTATTTTTGTCTCGACATCTGCCGCGACTCTTATCTAACGGCATCGGCCCCGTCCGCTATCTTCTTTCTCCCTTCATTTGGCTCGATCGTTCTCTTTCATTTCTTCTTGTGTATAATCTGGCACACGCACGCTCGGCCTTTACACAGCGTAAATCGAAGCGAATATTCGTGACCGCGCCTTGATTACGCGCCCGTGCTGACGGATCACACGCTCGTCTCTCATTTTCTTTATTTTGTTTTCGCTCATCCTGCTACCCCCTATACGCTGCGCGCACATACACTCGCACAGTGTGCACAGGACGCGCGCGTTACAAATTAACGCAATCAAAATATCACGTGCGTATGAATGTGTTTTTGCCGAGTCAGAGTTATAAATTATGGTGAGAAAAGATTCGTTAAATATTTTTTTTGCGTTTTTCAACGGTTTAGGTTATTATTGATTTCTTGCACAATTTATGTATTACTATTCATTTTTTAGTAAAGAATTAAGCCTATAATTTAATAATTGTATAAATAATATTTTAAATATAACAAAATTACATCATTTGTTATACTCTACTTGTATCAAACTGTTCAAAAATGCGTAGTCGGTTATACAAGCAGTTTGTTCGACATAAAAAATTTCTGTATTGAATAACAAGTTGTTTCTATTAAAGTTGCAAAAGATATATCTCAGAAAAAAGTGAAATAATCGTGAGTAATAAGTAAGTTTAAAATATGTAGCATTGGATACTCTTCCCCACATCTTTTCCATGTTTATATAAAATCATTTTTTTAAATAATTTTTACGTTTGTTATGATAATGCCAAGTTATATATCTTTGTTGCACTTTATGCAGTTTCAACATACTTTCGATATCGGACAAATATTGAAGTTTTGTTTTATGTATACTTTTCATATAACTGACAATATAAGATACAGTTGTAAAAAAATCGATATTGCATGATGAAAGCTGATATTAAACTAAATATGCATAAAGTTTCAAAGAGTTAATTATCGGGAAAAAATAAAATCAACGCTATTTCTTATGATATAAGTAAAGCATATACACGCACGCAAGTAGTTTCATACCGATTTTAGTCAGCCAATATCGACAGACAGTAATGCATCTACTTGCGCGCATATCTATGAATTCGCTGCCGCATATATTTATTTTCCAACAACCCACACAATTTCTCCAAGATTAGAATTCACGACTTGCCGCGAATATACCTCTTTTACGTGCAATAATTTTCTCATTCGTGCTTATTAATCCTCGTATTAATCTGTCTGCAAAATTGAAAACAAATGCTCAGCTTCTACGCAAAAACTTTGACAATTATCCCAGGTGAGGCGGTGGAAAAGTACCAAAGTAAGACCGAGAGAACAAATCGTTCTTTGTCTTGTGTTTACAGGTAGGTCTGCTTTCGAGATTGAATGACGGCGAATCGTCGGCTGCGGCGTTCGAGGAAAATTAATGATTGGACCACCTGTCAACAACAGCAGCAGTGGCACACCACCACCATCATAACACAATATCTTCTCTCTCTTTCTCTAAAACGATATAAAGGGTTACGTTTTTGAAGGCAAACCCGTGTCCACGTTTTGTCTCCGCAAGACTTATACATTGCGTTTGTATTTAATACTTTTGTGTCTGATTGCTATTTCTCCACCTCGTTGGGAGCATCCGAAGTTTCAATGTATTTTCTAAAACGGTTATTAAATTTTTCTTTTATAAATTAAATCAATATATAAAGTGATAACAGATGTGCTACTACGTAATTGTATAAATATAGAGCAAAAGGCTAAAACTACTACTATACCTGTCATTACGATTATTATCGACCTTTCAGCTATGATTTGTTCTTCGCGATAATACATATATATGA
The DNA here is from genome assembly GCA_900474235.1 of Cecidostiba semifascia. Lineage (NCBI taxonomy): Eukaryota > Metazoa > Arthropoda > Insecta > Hymenoptera > Pteromalidae > Cecidostiba > Cecidostiba semifascia. The sequence goes on along the minus strand of UCQR01085522.1, from coordinate 9,387 downwards.
TATTCTAACGAATAAGATATACCCACGTATGTCGCAAACAGATGTCTGGCCTAATTATGCAGACATAGATAAATTATGGTAGTTTCGGAAATGAGAGTCTTTTTCTTTTCCTTTTTTTTTGTTCGATGTGTGTGGATATGAGTCATTGTATAGAAAGAGGCGACAAACGAGAAGAATGAGAATGAATAAGCAGATCTAGCCTCACTTTTGTAACGAGCCATCTATCCTGCTCCCTTATAAACTGGCTTTAACCAAATGTATGCGTTAAAAAATGCAAATCATTGCATGCGCATTATAATATACAATTATAAATGATCGGGTTTTAAGAATAATCCTATATATGATATGTTCGTAAAGATACCGCAGCTCATCAATGTGCCAATTGTCGTGTGATCGTCCTTGCATGAGAAAAATAAAACTGATAAACGTTCACTCCGTCAATGAAAACATGTCTTGCAATTATATAAAGATTTGAATACCTTTCTGTTTCAAAGATTTTGTTATGTTTCTCGTTGAATAGGTTTCACATGAACATATCTCATTAGCAACAGTTGTAGTCTGAAAATTAAATAAATTTGTACAACTTTATTGAAATAATCAAAAGTCTGGACGAAATTCCGCGACTTACAAAACGGCGATATGTTTATTGAAACCATAGTTAATTAGTCTCATTTTAAGTTGCAATTGACCACAGCAATGATTAATTCCAATATTATTTGCTAGATGATGTTGATTAAGAATTAAGAATGATTAATCATGAAAAACTTTAGAGAAATTTTATATATAGTTGAAACGCATATAATTTTAACTACGTATTATATATTGTCGTCGTTCTATGATATGAAAATTTTTAAAGAAACGAGTTTGCATCTATTGAAAATAGTGTTTTAAAGTTATTTTCTTAAAAATGGGTTGACATATTTATAAAATACTTGCAGACTATATAAATTTATTTGTACGAAAATATGCTTATAGTTCAAGCCACACGTTTCAAATAAGTGATATAATTCCCATGTACAAATATTTCTTTTCATGATATGTAGTTTTTTATAAGTACAAATATTGAAAGTATTATTTTTCTGTATAAAGCATTGTCTTTGTTGTAATTAAAAAGTACTTGTATTTATGGAAAATTTATAATCTAAATATTGCACACTTTATAAATACACAAATGAAATGAAATTATAAAGCCAAACAATATGAGAGTCTTATTTTATTTCCCAATAATTTAATCCATCTTATCTAATACCTATATATCTGTTTTTACAAAATTTTTACATCAAGTCTAAAATTAATTTCTTTACTCTTTGTCCTTTTACAGACTTTCTTAATTTAAATATTATTCTCAACTTTGTTTTATTATAATCATTACTATTTATTTATTACTTTATAATTAACGAATATTCATTGCGAAAGTTAAAACAAAAGGTGCTTAACTTCTCCTGCTGAGTACACCAGTGGTGCAGAGCTGCTTTACAAAGTTGGCGGCTTCGCGATCGTCCTGTTCAAGCTGTAAGATGTTAATAAGTTCAGGCCTTGAAAGTACCTGGGCTCGCACGCGCTGGCTCGTCACAGACAGTGGAATTTCGAACATCAGTTCCCAGTCAAGTGCCTCGTAGTTGATCAGTAGACGGTCGAAAGCCGTATCGTCGATGTGGAACATTATGTTGGTAAGCGGCTTGGTCGGCTGGGGATAGTAAGCGATAACGTACGAGTCCGGCACCTGATGTCTGCTCTCGTCGCGCAACATTTCCAACAGAGGCTTGGACGCGCGGATCAGATATTCGTGCACTATCTGCTCGAAATTTATATTTATTTGTATTATTAAAATATTCATATATTCTGCTTATGTTTTAAAATTATAGTACTGAGGTTAATGAAATCTCACAAATTGCACATTCTAAAAAAGTTCATGTACTTTGTATGAATTAACGCTTTAAACGCAATCCACGAAGAAACACTTTTTTGATATTTATGATAAATAATAAAGATAGAAATACGCAGAGCATCCATATCTTTCGATGATCAATGACCTAAATAAGCTGCATTCTCGTAAAAATCAACGTACCTTCAGCGAACTACGTCCTATTTCGGAGAAAGCGAGTTGGTCAGTGTAGCTCTCGATAATGCACATCACGTCCTCGACTTTGGCGAAACCTACCGCCGCTGAGCGTCTCTCCACACTCTCACGTATAAAGCCCATAAGATCATCTATCTGTGCAGTGTGTTTGTTGTCCTCGTCGATGCTGCACAAGGCCTCGGACAAAGCGATGGCGGAGGCGGCTCTGTTCTGAGGATCAAAGGAGCCACCTTCTGATTCCTGGAATCTCACTTCAATCATCAGATTTTGTTGTTGCGTAATGCCGGCTTGTTGAGCAGTCGAGTTGGCTCTTGAAGCTCGTGCCGTTTGCAGCAGCGCCGAGTATAGAGCAGAGATCATCACCTGCTCATAGGATTTTTTTTCAGTTCTTTTGTTATAGGCTACATTTTATGATTATGAATATTTTTATTACTTTTTATGCACAGTTTTTATTTTTAAGTCTTGATAAAAATGTTTATGGCTGTATTGGTAGCGCAAAATAAAATTTTACTTCTACTGAATCCTAAAGCAAGTGTAAAGAAAAATTACTGCGATACCCGGAGCACTGAATTAATAATAGGGATACAAAGTTTTTTCATTTGTCGTACGCTGCGAGGGCCACTTTCTGCGTGAAAAAAGTCGACGAGAGCGACCTTAAGGGGAAATGGGGAAGGAAAGAAGACAGAGAAATAGGGGCGATTCCAAGACAACTATATATAGAAGACAAAAAAGGAAGTGGTATATAAACAGTACGATTCTATAATACAAATAATTAATAATTTTCTGACTTTTAAAATAGCTATATAGTTTTTCTTTCGACTCTAAAACGCAAATAAATAGCGTTTTGAATCAAATTAAGTGTCTGATTATATTCAGATTGCCACTACTTAATTCTCAGCTGACTAGGATGCTAGGATCAATACCCATGAGGTGCGTTGATTTACTCTTATGAGGCTAAATGCAACATACAGGATCTTTAAGATTATGAAATTAGATAAAAATATTGAGGTACTATTAAAGCAATTATATATACAATATTAACCTATATGAATAACTGTGATGGGTGAATATAGTGCACCATGTTGACTGCGACCATGTAAATAGGTATCTCACCTGCAGTAGAACAGATCCGCCTATGGGCCTACAATGGGCAGGTATGTTCTCGTCCATGGACAGTGCCATCTGGAGTACGCCCAGTGGCAGACAGTCGTGAAGCTCGCCGAGGCAGCCCAACGCCAAGGACATGGCTTGATAGATGCTCGCGCCCGTCTGCCAACAGCGTCAACGGTACTATACGCGGGCATAAATTTTTGGAGCGGGCTCATACAGGCTTTAATTAAAATTTGTCGGCCCCCGTTAATTGGTCAATTGTGTGGGTAATGTTAAAGAATTTCACGTGCTCTTGTAGATTTCACACAAATGTTGGCAGAAATAAATATGGACTTTTGTAGAAATGCCGAGAAGTTAAATTTATCGCCGGGTGAGAGAATATAGTGAGAGTACAATAGCTCGTTTTAAAAATCAATAAAGAAGTATCTTTTAATTAAATTTATATAGTATATAGTATACATATAGTTTTCTGTAACAGAATGTCTTATCTTTTTGAAGATTTTCATTACTTAATTCCAGCATGCAGTTAACTAAAAAAATGAATCATTTATTATGCGTTGGTTGGCACTAAAGGTTTTTTTTTTCGTGAATGAAAAAAGTTTGTTGCTCCATTCACAAAAGTTTGAAACAAACTTTGAAGCCATTATAACTCTATCAGACATTTTGTCCTTTAACTAGATTTAAAATTTTTCATTAAATTGCAAATATTTTAATCAACCATTAATCTTCATACCTTTCGTAAACAATATTGCGTGTGTCATAAGACGAATGCATTTTTAATTGCGTTCTGTCAATGTAAGCTTTATACTTTCTTCATTAAGTACGACGGAAAGGATATTTTTGCATGGAAAATGCTAGCCAAGTTTTAGATGACGCATCAACGAGCTCGAATAATTTAAGAGTTTTAATTGAATTTTTTCTAATTTGCTATACCTTCACTGCCTCAAGAAGCGTATCCACGATTGGTATCGTAAAAGGCCGCAAAAATTCCAAGAGAGCGTTAAGCCATGGTGGTCTTGCTTGATTCCACACCTTAAGGAAATACAAGAGTTCCGGTGTTAGCGAAGAAGAAACGTAATTATGAAAAGACTACATTACTTTGGCTGAGTTCATATCTCGTTGTTTTAATTCAAACAAAAGTAGCTGTTTAATTAGCCAGTTTTTTATAATTCTCTCGTATAATATGTATCCAAAGAAAAGCGTTTTCCAATTTAATTAGAACCAAATATTAGGCTACTGTGGAGAATTAAGTGGCATTACGAGTGTATTGAACTTTTTTTATTAAAAATTTAAATTATACTCGATTTTGCGCATGATTTCACGAAATCCAAATAGCGATACATATAGTCGCGCCCAAAATCAAAACGGTATTGCTCCACCAAACTGAATAATCTCGACCGATTTATAATAAAAAAAAAAACAACGCGACTGACGTCACTATCGGCGTGAATTACTTTCAGTCATTCCCGCGTCAACTGAAAAATGGCGTATTTCTCAATCGTCCCTCGAAACTTCTTTCTTACTCCCCCGTATGCCTAAACTTTCCGTCTATTTATCGGATACGCAATACAGGCATACAAGCAGTATAGCAAGTACCTGTTGTCTGTCGAGATAGCTCGACCAAGTTGGATCTTGCTTAAGAGCGGGCACAAGGACGCGCAGGGGGTCGCAGGCTGTGTTAGCGAGTATGTACACAAGCCCATGCAATCCCATGGCTGGGGTGATGCTGAGTGTGCGTTTGCACGATTTCCCGGTACAAAGGAAGCCGCCGCACTTTTCCTCGTTGTCGGCTTCTTTATTCTTGGCTGCTGGAGTGTTGCCGCTCGTTGGTGCGCCCTCAACAGGAGTGCTGGTGTTTGACCGATGAGACGGATCGACATTCACGTGACCGACGCACTGGCGCACGAGAACGCCAAGCAGTGCTCGAGCCAGCGAGTAATCGTTCATGGAGAGTACCTGTACAAGGTTTGCCAGATTTTTACTTTGTTATATATATTTATCAACGTGTTTAAATATTTCAATTTCTTTATTATCTAATACAATATATTATTTTAAAATATAATAATATACTATAAAGTTAGGTAATCTTTTAAGGAAAAGAAAACTCTTATAATGTAAGCATGATTTAAAAACTATTACTCTGATTAACTGAGTCCAATTAGGTTGTGGTTGAGATTTTAATACGTTTAGTTCGAGAATGGCAGCCTGATCCTCGCTAAGATTCTGAAATCCTTTTGATTTCGAATGAGTGATCCCAAAGAGATTCGGAGTGCACACATACAGCCACGGGGATGGCCCACATCTCGGTTTTGAAATCGTTAAATTGTCCAGGCCTTTGCGAAATATCTGAAATTACAACAAAAATATAACTTGATTCTTATGACTAAGAACTGAGAAAATTAAATTAAACAATCACATCATATTAAACTCGTATAGTATTGAAATAATTATCATTATTCAAATGTATATAAAAGGACAATTAGTGCATTAATGAATGAACATGTATAGGCTTTGTCAAAGCAAGTCAAACAATCACCTGAAAGAGTATTTTAAGAGGCGCGCCTCTGAGCAACAGACATATCAGTAGCTCGTTGCATTTGGCATGAATGTCTCTCACGTAAGTTGAGAGCTTCTCGACGTTGAATCCGAGCATCTCGTCACCTGAGACGCAGACACTGAGCGCCAAGTAAGCGGTGCAGCATAGCACATTAAACGCGTCTGCCCAAAATTGCATGGATCGAGCAAGGCTCGGTCGACCCTTTAAATCAAAAGTTATTTTACTCTAATTTTTTCTTCCTGTCCTAATTATTGTTTATCAATTTTAGAGGTTGTTATTTATCAATTGTAGAATGTGCAAAACAAGAATTCCACGTAAAAATGTCTTTTTAGATTTTGATATTTATATAATAAAAGTTTATTGTAAGGTTACTCTCAATAGTATACTGATGGAATACCAAAGTGTATGATAGAATAAATATAAAAGAAAAAACGACGGGATTTCGTACCCATCACTGTTACAGTCGCCGGGAGCAAAACAGTCGGCCTCTTAACCAGTATAGTTTATTCATGTGCACTTACGGATATGAGTACACAAATCCGCTTCTATAATACTGATGCATTTTTCTATATAGCTTTCCAATAAAGAACTACATCGTTCTAAATGTTTTAAATAATTTCCATACCAGTTATATTGTATTACCTACAGTAGTGAATAATATGTTATCGTTATCAAAATATAAAAAAAAGCTGAAGTAAATTACATGATATGTTGTATACTATATTCGTTATTTAATCCGAGAAAAAAAAATCTACAACGTTTTCGAAAGATATGACTTTAACATTGAGATTTGTACTGGAATCACAGGAGAAGCTGCTCTACATAGGTTATTCAAGGGTTCGCATTGAATATATCTACATGCGCGAGCTTGCGACATTCGTGTGCGAGACGCCCAAGAATACACAACGAAACAATCGATCTCTCCTCCTTACGTGAATAAAGCGGGCGACAATGATGGAGAGAGACTCGTTGAGCATGCCGGAGAAGACGCGCTGGGCCATTTTCGGGGATACCGTGTTCCAGAGATCCGTTTTCGTCCCTGGGGAATAATGCTTATTCTTTAATCGTGGAAGTATATGTTGGGTGCCGCATTATTTCGAGTGATTCTTTATGGTCGCGGGACTTGATTTGGGTCGGCGAGATTGCTTGTTTTTGGGATCGAATTAATATTTCATATTTCGGTCAGGTTGATTGTGAGGAAAATTTGATACGAAAAATTTGGCGTAATTAGGTAATTGGAATTCAGTAAAAGCCACTTTGAAATAATGCTGCAGCACACGGGTATACAAAAGATGATTTACCTTGCATGTAGAGCCACCACATTTGAATGACGTAAGAGCACCTTTCTTTTTCAAAAAAGGGTTTATCGCTTTGCCAGCTCAACGAATCCGCTTCGTTAAGGATGTACAATGAGATAAGACGACAGTGAAGATCCAAAAGTCTCTCAGCCACTGCTTCGGCCATTTCGTTGTATGACTTATAGCATTTTAATAACTTGTCACTGTAAAAAGGAGACATTTCTCTAAAGATATTTGAGGAAACCATAAATTTCACCATTTTCCCGCCATCTTAAAAAGTCTCGAAAAGTTTTCTCCGCTAGTCCGCCGCCCGATTCGTGCCGCGTATAGAGATGAAAAAAAATTTTAATACCAGATTTCAAAAAGTTTCCTGCGAGTACGTAAAAAATTCACGCATTAAAATATATTACGAGAAGGAATCTGCATTTATTACAATGATCCTTATTTGTCACAGAAAGTAAAAAGTCTTGCGAGCAAAGCAACAGTAGTGCCGCACCTCATACTTTGTCTTCATAAATGTTAAATTATGCGTGTAAAGTTGGGCCGTCCGAGAAGTAAACAAGCTGATCCAAGAAAGAATAGATCGAAGCACCGCAAAGTCCTAATAAACGAGTTTTTTTACGCAAACAATAAAAATATAAAAGTTGCACGTCCAAACGTTAAGAACTTTTCTTCGTTCGACTTGTGATTTCGCTGGTGCGAGAAATGCAAGTGAGCGAACAAAGCCATCAAGGAAATCGTAAGAAAATGAAAAACTGAATGAATGTCGGAA
>UCQR01085512.1:1572-12186 GCA_900474235.1 Cecidostiba semifascia | reverse complement strand
TTTTCACATCAGCAGCAGCAGCAGTATTTTGTTTTGGTAGAAAAGACCTTTTCCAGCTGAATGAAAGCCTCTCGGCATGACGAAGATACTCGGAAGCTCGCGAGCTTAAGCTTGAAGCTGCACACGCAGCCGCACAAATCCGCGCATCCGTCTAACCCGTGATTAGTCGTCGCTCAAATCCCCCGCAACAGCAGCCAGAGAAGTAAGCGCTGCAGAGCTTCGCAATTATGAGTCTCGAAAATGAAAAACAGTCCGTCTATCTCTCTCTCTCCTATATAACTCGGCTCAAAGCTAGACTCCAATTTGCGATATTGATTTAAGCCTCGTCGCGCGTTACTTTCAATGACAGCTGCTGCTGCTCTCTCCCCCTCCGCAATGACGGTGTCTGTCTCTTCTCAGCAGCCCTTTCACCCTCTCTCTCTCTCTCTCTCGTGCCATAAATTGGAAGCCGTGGCGCAAAGCGCGTAACAAGCGAGAGAGACAGAGAGCTGCACATAAATTAAACGACAAAACGCCGTGGAGATGTAGTACCGCCGTGCCGGAGTTGCACTAGACTCGCCGAAAAGACAGAGGAGAGGGAAGAGAGGATGAAGCAAAGGAGGAGCAACGCAGGCACATAAATTAAACGGCTTCACAAAACGGCGAGACAGCAGCAGCAGCAGCAGTGCAAGCATATACACACACACGTATGAGATTTGAAACGTCGCGCCGCGTGGCCCGCAAAGACGAGTGCACAGCCGAGGTAGGAGCATTGGAGAGAGAAAGCGAAGAAAAGCAATCTCTCGAGTCGCGCGTCAACAATCAAACGCGCTGATTTCGCGCTGTCTCAACCTCCGCAAAGTGTATACGTATGTATACATGTATATATACTTTCGTCGTCGTATTGTCGCACTAATGCATCGTATTATATATCTCAGCGACAGCCTCTTATTTACACCGCGCTCAGCGCTAACGAACGTAATAATTCATTTGTTGTGCGAGACTACTCGATAATAATTGACCGTCCCGTCGTCGCGAGCCTTTGTTTTCTCTGCAGAGTACGCTCTTCTCTCTCTCTCTCTCTTTTTTTTGTCGAGCGTTGCAGAAAGCGGAGAGAGAGAGAGCCCCGGCGGTGGTAGCGGCTGTCGTTAGAAAATAATGGCTTTTCCTTTTTTGCATCGCGCGTAACTCGTTTTCTCGCGCGCTTAATGACTCGCTCCTTCTTTATTCGCTCTCGTCGAATGGAAAAAAGGCTTGGCCCTTTTTCATTCTATATAAAAGGGCTGTATATATGTATATAGTCGATCGATTTCGTTGTTTGCAGTCTGTGAGATTATTATTATTATTATACGTTATTATATGCCGGCGGGATTTATATATTATGGATTATTATACGGTTATATAGTTTTCGCTTTAACTCCGGGAGACTCTCGTAAGTTATTTACATTGACTTTGCATGGCCGCGATCCCTTGTTCGCGTTAGTTCATTAGTCTGGCCTATCTGTATATACAGGATTTTCCATATAATCTCCTTTTCACGCTTGCAGACAGGCAAGCCCTCATCCTCTGTGCTTAATTTTCTCTAATATGCATCAGCAGCAGTCGGCGATGAATAAATCTCGCTCAATTGTTGCATATGCCCGAATATTTTGTGATTTTTAAAAGAAAAAAAAATGAATTATCGGAGGATCTCATTTCAACTATGGACAAACTTGGTTTCCGACAAGTTCGTTGTTATTACTTTGGAGAAAAATCGTTTACATCAGAGAGCTGAACTTTCCTTCAATTTCGAAATTTATAAACTGTCAATCCCGTCATATATACAAATCATTGTAAATTTAACGTCCACGTATATATACTAGGAAAATTACTCAGGAAATACACGAGAGGTATACGCTGATGTATTATACAGCATCAAGACGCACAAGCGAGAACTATATAGCCTTGCACAGCATATATCCCATCACCGGTGTATAGCCTATAGCGTATCACACTCGGACAGATGTAAATAATCTGATTATCCGTCTAAGTGAGCCACAAGTGCTGCTCCACAAAGGCGTATAGTCCAACGGAAATCGCCGCAGCGCGGCGCGTCATCACCAGGTTATAGTTCGCTGCAGCCATCAGAGAGAGAGGGAGAGAGAGAGAGAGCGTAGATGTCGATTTTATGGAAAGAGCTAGGAATAACAAAGGGGAATGAAAAGCACAAGCGCGGCTTTTCGATTACTCGCCTGTCAGTCACTGGCCATTTTTCATTTCCAATGAAAATTAAAGCTCGCGCCGGGCTTTTGATTTTTTGTTCTCCGCTCTCTCTCTCTCTCTCTCTCTCTCTATAGATATATATATAAGCATCTTCTGTTTTTTTTTCGAAAACAATGAGCTTTTGGTAATGGAAGCATTTTGTTTTTGTTCTTTTTTTTTTGACTGACTTTTCCATTTTCCGTGCGCACATACCGTCAAACTGTGCAAACAGAGCGCGCGGTATACCTAAAACTCGTTTTTCCCAGTCTTATACCAAACTCGAGCTTTTCTACTCAAACAAGCCCGAACGAATTTTTTCCCCGCACTCGGTTCTCCTATATATAGTAGCTGTCGAATAAAAAGTTATTTCCATCAAGCATCAGTCTCTCGCGGTATATATACGCCCTTGCTCACAATAATAACACAACAGCTAGCGATGCGCTATACCTCTCAACGAACCACATTTTCTCTCGTCGAATGAAACTCCGGTGTATACAGATATATACACAACCGGCTGCCGTAGCGTATTAACGCCGGGCTCCTCCCATTCAGCATCTCGACGAAAAATTTCGAGCTACCAAGAATCCTTTCATCGTCCGCGAACGCAAGAGAGATCTCTCTCTCGATCCGCACGCGCTCTTTCTAAAAATAGCACGCTCGGCAAATTTACTTTGCCGATTCAAAAGCGGAAAACGCGTCCTTTCTTCCTTGGTCAAAAAAAAAAAAAAGCATGCCTTAAGGCAGGAGTGGGTGAGAGTTAACCGTTGGAGAGAAGGACTGTGTGTGGACTAGAAAAGAAGTGGCTGTAAGAGATATACACATACATATAGATATACACTAACCTTTTTTTCGGCAAAGACAGATCAAAGAGCCAGGGTCTCGTTTCCAGTAGCAAGCTCTCTCGCGGATGTGCTCGCGGATACTGCAGCGACACCCGTCTGTGTGTGCGTATAGGTAAGAAGAAACGGCGTTAAGGCAGTGGGATGATTGTAGGGACGAGTGAAAGCAATTTTAGCTAACTCCATCGAGGAGCCTTAACGCCGAGGGCAAGGCTATACTGTATGGAAGGAGGGGCTCTCGGTGTCAAGTGGTACGGTTAAGAGATAGGAATATCCTCGAGGATTGGTAAACAGCTCCACGAGCGCGTTGCCCTGGGAGAGAAAGGCCTGCCGGAAATTCTTTTTTATTGATGGGGGCAAGTTCGAACATTTTTTATTGTTTACAATTTTTCACACGACCTTCCCTGAAGCTTATTCGTAATTTAATTTTTGCCAAATCCGCGGTATTATTATATAAAGTAGAGCATTTTTTCAAAATCGGCGGTATATACTATACTGGATAAAAGAATAAAAATCAAAATATTCCCGAAAAAAAAAAGAAAAACGGCATCGCACTTTCTCCATCCTAAAAATCAAACGAGCAAACGCGCGCACAATTGGAGAAGCTCCGAACAAAGAGCTTGCGCGCTCGAGGGGGGTGGGGAAGCCTTCTATTCTCCTCGGGAGCCACTTGACACAGATATCTCGAGAGCCGTCAAGAATCTAAACATATATACTCGCGCGGTGGCGGGCCATAAAGTCGCAAGCACAGATAGAGAAATCCGAGTGGTATAAACCAACCAACAAGCATCGTATACATATACAAAGCTCTCTCCGGGTTATATAGACAGATATGCATGTATATATACTCACGACTGGCTGGTAGCTGTTCTATCGAACCTCCTCTGGACGCTCTTGGGCTGGGCCATCATCTTGATGCGCTTGCTCGGCCGGGCCCTGAGCGCCGCACGAGACACCGAGAAGGGCCGCGGCTACGAAATGAATTTCAAACAGCTTAAAGCAAGCTCGAGAGAGTGAGAGAACGCCCTGGGACGAATTAAGCTCTCTCTCTCTCTCCCATAATCACGACGCGCTGCTGCCGAAACCAAAGCCTTCGGCCTACCCTCCCGGGATATTACCAGCTACTATATTGGTGCAGATTCTTGCTCGTCGCTCTTGTTTGCGGACGCCGATGTAGTTAGATGATCTTAAGTGTGATTGCACTTTTTTGGAGAACTACGACGACGAGATGTTGACTTGGATTTTAAAGGACAGTCGCACACACGGCGAAAGGTTAGTGGCCGATTTAACGACGAGGATTTAGCGTGTGGTTTAATTTCTTTTTTTTTTTTTTTTAATGAAATGTAAACAGCCCTGCAGCGAGCGTATATAAATTCGTCGGCGCGCAAATATTTTCCCTGGAGCTGCTGCTTCCGCAGAGTAGCGCGAGCTTGGAATAAATTATTATTCAGCGGGATTTTGTTGGACCTCTGCTGGCCGGCCAGCCCTCCGGCTGAAGATCGATTTTTAAGTGGGACGCCGCAGGCTTCTGTATAATTTCAGCTATATACTCGCTTTATGAAAAAAGAGAGAGTGAGAGACCGATAGAGTTGCAATTTTTTGTTCCCCTGGCTACAATTGCAAGAAAACAGTCGAACGTTGATATTCTTTCTCCCGTCTGACTCGAGCTTCACTATTACCACTAATTCGGATCGATCGAAAATATTTTCAAACTATAATCTGACTCGCTCATTAAAATCCAGGTGTAAATTATATAGTCAAAGTGCGCCATTGGGTAAAACGTCAACCGGCTGCATCCTCTCTTCTCGACAACCAATTCAAAATCACATTTCCCCAATTAACAGAACAAAATCGAGTTTGAAAGTGACTTGATCGCGGAAGACGTGTACACGTGCGCGACAGCGGCATCGCAGCCTCGAAAATCCTCTCCCTATCTCTCCTCGTAATAACGCGCGCGCCTCGCTCACGCCAACGGAACTCGGCTGGCGAATTTCCGAAATCTGCATATTACATTCCATTTCGGAAAATTTAATCGCAGTTTCAAACTCTCTTAGCGTCTACCCTCTCGGAATAGCTCTCGGCTCCTTGTCCTCTATCCTCCGCTCATATACGGGCCCGTCCTAGATTAATAAAAGCAAATCGTCTCGCCCCGGATATATATGAAGCTTACCGATTTTTCTCGCGCACCTTATCTACCACGTAATAAAGGAGGAAACTGCTTTACAGATGTATATGTAAGATCGACGGTGGTGCGATATCGTGCCCAGAGGGTTATATAGAATGGGAGACGGAAACGCACGGACTCGTGTCTTGAACCGATGATTGCTCAGAGCAAACAGCTGCGACGACACTTAGCCGCGACGAGCCACTGAAGAGGATGGCTATGACAAACTCTCACTCATGCGCTCAAGGATGAGAGGAGTATATATAGTCGTCAAGGCGACGTTTATTTGCTGTGAGATTCGGTTTAGTTGCGCGTCGGCGGCAAGTTTTATCATCAGGAAATGTTTGGACTGCTTTGAAAATTGCGAATGTCGTAGGTATACGTATATACGAAGGTGAAGAAAAAAAAATTACTGAAATTTAATTAATCCCTCACAGCTGACTCTCGCAGGCGAAGCTAAGTTAATTACACACTATACACGTTTTCGATAATTAGGAGCTGGGCTAAATCCCCAAAGCGCAAAAAGCTTGCAAACTCTCTTTCACTCGGCTTGCAGTATACAGGATGGATTTCAAAGCAAACTATTAGCCCGCGCGTATATATGGCTGCACTATTGACTTTATGCAAAGGCGGGCGTTTTTTTTTACCGCGGCGCGAATTGGCTCTCGCATTGTTTCGCCAAGGCGCAAAAAAAAAAAAACGGCGCAAAGAGGTCGCAATCGAGTCGTGCGATCATTTGATTGCCTGCCACGATCTGTGAAACATAGCTCGACGGCCATAATCTCAAATTAATATCTCGCCTACTCTGCTGCCATGCTCTCTCTCTCTAGTTTCTTCTTTCCGCGCGAGTATGTCGGATGAAAAATACACATTCGTTCCGCTTTTTCTTTGACCACAATGCGTGCGTGTGTCTATATGCAGCCCTCTCTCACTCGTATAATAAAGCGTTATTTACTGCGGCTGGCGATTCGATTACCGGTTGGAAAGCTAAAAAAATTCGAGCGTTCCATGCATCACCGCGTAAAATCTCGATTTAGCTCGTACAGCCGACGCTTCTCTCCATTTGCCAGTGGTGAACGAAAAAAAAAAAGAATGAGATCAGAAAAAGCTCCGAATCAATCCGTCACTCATCGAGCTAGCAGCAATTCTACAGCTGCATGCGCAAATGCAATCCGGACTCTCGGAGAAACAATTTCGCGCGCTCGGAGTCGTCATTTTTTCGAAAATCCTTGCCTCACTCGGTTGGTCGCTCGGTCCTAAGTAAATTTCTCCCGTCGATTCGGAAACGCGCGCAATCAAGCCCTGGCGAACACTCGTAGACACACACACACATGTGCATACATCAGAGAGAGAGAGAGACGGGTATAGTGCGCTCTCTCGAGCGGATATGGAGAGTGCCGTACATGCGGTGGAAAAATTCTCCCTCGCGGAGAGATTCGTTTCCGCTGCGCTGGAAATATCGAAAGGAGAGAGAGAGTGCAGCGCGTATACGACGACGAAGGAGATGCCGGATGCAGTGTATACTTGATAATCTGCATGAGGATACGACGATAAAACGGCGGCGACGGAGAAGGAGGAGTCTCATTCGTGCTGCGCAACTGCATGACTTATTTACGGGGGCATCGACTCGCGAGTTCTACAACCGGGGCACACATACACACAAATACACAGAGTAGTGAAACGCCCGCGATTTTCGGCGATGCGAATAGTCGCCGGGCTGCTGCTGCAGATGTAGTGTTTGTAAAAAGTGCAGCAGCACTTTCTTTTTTTTTCTTCTTCTTCGACTACGGGCTCTTCGAGCTGATGCGGTTGTAAAATGCGGATTTCGTGCGGAAACCGAGAGGCGTGTGATGAAGAGGAGGGTGGACGAGGTGAATCGAGGAAACATTTTATCGAGTCGCGTGCTGCTGTACGTATTTTTTTTTTTTTTTTTATTATACACCCACACTTTATTGTCGTCGGAGAAAATTTTCGAAAAAAAAAACAAAAAAAAATACAACGTTGAAAAAGTGCACACGATTTTTGGAAAAATGCCTTGACCTGGAAGCCAGTCGTACGTGCATAATTCCTTTATACGTCTCGGCGCTGCGTTGAGAAAAAGGCATTATCAATATTGCGCATCTCCTGAAGGAAGCAAAATCCTCAGATTTTTCTAAGCTTTTTACGGCCACACCGCTGTATTTTTTGTTCCGACCTCGGCTGCGAATCCGTCGTATAACTCTCGGAGAACGAGTGAAAATAGGTCGCGCTCTTATATACATGTATACTACTCGCCCTCTTCCGGAAAGGCGATTTGAAACTACGACTCTACGCTCGCGCGCGCGCGCGCCTAGATGCTATCGAACTATGTGTGTATCTTTTAGCGCGAGGAAAAGGATCGCGTAGAATTTGAAAATATTCCAGTGGAATTTTGAGCTATTGCGCATATACATATATATCCGTGATGCAACTCCAGTATATTTCCGCATTCGAGGAGATATATCCGTTTATTTGCTCGATGTCAAAGTGTTATTTAAACAAGAAAATTCCAGATTTCCGACATCAGAAATCATCCGGAGCACATATTCACCGGCACGGCGTTTTTCCCGAAAATCCCTTCTACAACTTACTTCTTCTGCCGGTAAGCGCGCGCGCGTCCTATCCGCTCTAAAAATCAAGACCCCACTTCTAGCCCAGTTCCTCCACTGAGAAAAGAAAAGAAAAGAAGAAGCGGAGCCATCATCGCTTATCGGATTTCCGCGTCATCATTCAATGCGACCGAGCATCGCAGGGAAAAAAAAAAAAAAAAAAAAAAGAGTGGCTCGTCCACCGATGTATATAAAAGCTCGTCCCAGCAGCAGTCGCGATTTATCCAAGCAAGAGTAGTACACGAAAATTCGCCCATTCCGCATCGCTTACCAAGCAGTTGAAGTCAGGACTGAGGTAGCTGCGCCTCCAGATGGGCCTCGCCAAGATCGCGATGTGCCTGCGCGGCGTGAGATGCGCCCGCGCGTACTTGATCCTCTTCGACACCATCTCTCTGCTATATATAGGTATATTACAGATTTTCCTCAGCAGCGGTCCGTCACGTCTCAGTAGGGACTTTAGCGTTCCGCGCTGTCGATTTCCAGGGCGCCCGGTAACCTGGAGGAAGAGGAACCTGCAGCAGCGCCGCGGCAGCTCATCCGGATTACCGCCTCAGACATCCGAGGCGCTTATTTCCTCCGGATTTTTTTTTTCTTCTTTCCTTCCTTATATATATACTCTTCCTTCTCGTCGTGTAGCTCTCTTCTTTCTCAGCGTGGAATTTTTCGGTAGAAACGAGCTGGGCCAGAGAGATAGATCTGTGGGAGTGCAAAGTTTGCTGAGAAATTTCTGTCGAGGCAATTCGACGAGAGGAGAGGGATTAGAGACACCCGTTGTATTATTACGTGGAAATGAGGATTTCAACGGATCTCCAAGCTGGACCGGGAGAGAGAAAGAGATGGAATTTATTATTCAAAATTATAGGAAAAAAAAAAGAAAGAATGAAAAGAGGAAAAATATCACAATATCGAGGGCAATCGCGTTATCCTGATTTCACACATTGTCACCGCGCGCGATATTATATTAGATATACCGTGTCTTCGTCGCTGACCTATACACGCGCGAAATTTCGCCGCTCCGAAATATAATACAATTGTAGCTACATCAGCCGCAATTTGCCTGTCTACGTGACTGCAAAACTAAAGCGCGCGTCTGTCGCCATATAGCGATATACGCTTCGTCAAAGTATATAAGTGTATATATAGCGTTGCCGAGTTGAAATGGTTGTCGCGACGATTATATATCTGCAGAAAATTTGAAAAATAAATCACAAGCGTCAATCTCACGACAAACAACACCTCATATAGCCACACCATCAAAGTTCCGCAAAGCACCTCGTAGCCAGTACAGCCGCAGCTAATTGAAGCCCCACTGAATCCCTCCCAATTCCGAGCGCTCGAATGCCAAAAATTAAAAGCGTCCTCGAGTGTAGTCTGCGGTAGAAAATCCGGCAGCCACTTAACCTCTCCGTCTTTATTCTCTCTCCAACCAGCAGCAGCAGTAGCACCCCCCCCCCAATTCTCTTGTGCAGCCTTTTTCCGACTCACGCTCACTTACTTTTCCAAGGCGCTTTCCTCTTCCTCTCGAAACTTTTTTTCCTCTCGCCGCAGTCGCGTTACATATACACTCCGGGATTTTTTACTTTTCCAAAAGTCGCGTGTGGTGATGGATGAGGAGGAGAGCCGGCTGTGCTTCTCTCTCTTTCGCACTGAAGGCTGCCCCGAAAAAGTTGAGAAACGTCGCGGCGCGAGAAGTTGGCGTCGAACGCTCTCTTTCTCTCTTCGATTCTTTCGAGCTCTCCTTTAATTTTTCAAGCATTTTTCGTCGTGTCGCTGACCGCGTTCTCGGCTCTTTATTCTTTCTCGCCGCGGACTTGTTCGAGAAGAGAGTTTACTTTTCGGATATTCTTTCTCTCTCTCAGCGGACACTTTTTTTTTTCTTTTCTTGGCGGTCGTCGTAATCTTTTCTGATGGAAGGTGGCGAAAATTTTTAATGCCCCGGATTATGACGCAGAGACGCACTTTGTCGGCGGCGTCTTTGAAGTCGTCGTCAGGAGAGGAGGGTGGGCAAAAAGGCCGAGCATCAGAGACGTCCGCGCAAGCTCGACTTTTTTTTTTTTTCTTTCCTCGACGTGCCCTTTGTGTCAGCCGAGAGGGCTCTCGAGCGTTTTTTCGCGCGGGCGCGCTCTCGAGCCTCTGGCTTATTTGGAGCTTATTTGGGTGTTGGAACTGTGGTTGTGCTTGGTCCGTTGTTATTGTTGGCCGGAATAATCCAGCGACGTTGAGGACGTAGTTTAGAGTGCTTTATACAGACGCACTTTGGATACTCGAAAAAGCAATTTTCCGAGAGTTGCGGCCTTCCTTTATATATTTCTAGATTCAAGTTTGTTTTTGTTTTCTTTTTTAATGCTCTCTAATGGGCTGGTTTTACACGGCTGCTTTATCAACTTTTCGACGACTGTAAATTCTAAATCTCGTGCTTGGATTTTTATTTAAAAATGGCGCTTTTCGAAGCGGATTCGCGAATAAAAAGCGTGCGGCCACGTCGATAATCGATTCTAGCGCGTTGGACATAGAAAGTCTTTTAGCGTCGAGAGGGCTTTCAGGTCGATTAACATTCAAATTTGTACGATTTAAAATTTTTTCCCGGCCGGCTTTCGTTTTAAATTTCAATCCGCGAGAGGAGCTGACGCTCTGTTAAAAAAACATTGACTATAAAATCTGTATACAAAGAGAATTCATCACCATACAATAAAATCTCCCTAATTAAGGATCAATGATCTTCATCATGACAAAAACATGAGAAATTTCTCGGAATGATCTCCTC
>UCQR01085502.1:13172-26196 GCA_900474235.1 Cecidostiba semifascia | reverse complement strand
GCCGCGAAGCTCGTTCGAGTAGAACCCATTTACATCGTAAAAATTTTTCGGCATATTGAACCTCGCCGTTATTGATAAGACAATAACGGTGGCACTTGTACTCTCTGTGTGTGTGAACGTATAATAAATTCTATCTCATCACAAGTACTTTACGCAACAGAGAAATCAATAACTAAACTCTCTCTCCCGCGCGCTCATTTCTCACGGTTGGCCCGGTGTGTGTGTGTGCCGAAGAGAGGATTAAAAAAAAAGACGAGCGCGCGGGCCCGTGTAATTACGCGGAAAAGCACAATGGAATGCCCGAAGGCATGAGCGCCCGGCGCGGATTATATGTATGTATGTATGTGAGCGCCTCGCGAGAGCTCTTTCGATACACGAGAGATAGCCCGCGATAAGCCGATAGTTCACGGAGAGGTATGCTGAGTCGTCCGAGAAACCTTTCTCGGACTATACATCGAGAGAGTGAGATTACGCATCATCTCGCCACGTATTTCGCCTCGTCATCGTCACGGGCCAGCCAAACGGCTCCGGTTCCTTCGGAGATATCATATATGTATATACCACTCTCTCACCCCCCTGATGCACTCGACTGCAGAGATGCAGATCTTTCGGGCGCAATGTACTTTGGATAAACAAGAGAGATTGCTTTATTCCCAAGGCAGATAGCAGCCGCGGTCGCACGAAGAATGACGGACTGTTATTTGGTTATGCGGTGCATTAAAGCGGCGAGTATAACGGACATTTTTCAATGGGAGAGCTAAATATATAACGAAACCGGACGTTTCGCTTTATCAATTGCCAATTCCGATGATCCAATCCACAGAGTCTCACGCAAAAAAACAAATCCAACACGCTCGACGCTGATGATGATGATGATGATGATGATCTTAATGTGACGTCAGGAATTAATCGCCGCACGAATCATCGGGGCGGCGAAATCACAAGCCTCATTACAGCACCCCACTGCATGGTGTGGCATCTAACGTGGACGCGTCGAAAATCGACTGGGGGGCTGATAATACCCAAGGACTATCGGAGAATATCGGCAATTCTAAGGGCGCTGTGAGCGGGCGTGGCTGGTCCTTCGGTGACACGAGCCGCAGCGTATTTAGCGGCACCTCGATCACGTCTCGGCGCGAAGGCCTGTCATTATCACGCGAGAGAGCGCCTACGGCCGTGAATAGCCGAACTGCCTCGTCGTCGTCGTCGTCGAGTATATAGAGAACGAGTAGGCCAGCATAGTAGCTAGCGTTACACGAGGACATCTCCTCGTCACATTTCTCGTGTATGTGTGTGTGTGTGTGTCCTGGCGACGGGAGCAGCTAGCCGAGTGGGAGCCACACCTCCCTCATTGTTTCCGGACACGGCCGAGGACAACGTCCTGGAGAGACCAATCCACTCGTCCACCTCTACTCTCCTCATCCTCTATACTGTCTCTCCCCTCATCCAATAATGCCAAGGTTCAATCTACACCTCGGACTCGCTTCTGCTGCTGCTGCTGGCTCTGTCTCTGTCGGTCTCGCACACGAGCACTGACCTCGCGCACAGAGTCGTGCACTTACGTGTGCTGGCTCGCTTTGTCTGCTCGCACACGGCTCAGCTCCTACTATCTCTTTCCATCTGTTTCGCGTGCCCTCTATCCTCGGCTTGGATCTGCCTTTGTCTGCCAATTTCATTGATTAGATCACTACCTCTCGGGCTTATCGAGGCCAGAAAGAGGGAACCCCTTCCCATACCCCGCAGCAGCAGCACGCGACTGATTGCGCGGCGCACTAATGAAACGACTAAAGGTTACGCGAGCCTAATCCTCCACCACTATACTGTGTACGAAATAGAAATTGGAGAAGGACGACGACGACAAGATAAAACGCTCGTTCGCTCGTTCGTGCGCGCTGGACGAGACGACGAGGAGGAACGAAGGCTTTGATTAGTTCTCGAGGCCGCACCTCCCGAAGCTGACCATTCCTTCGGCAATATCGCGTGAAACAGGGACGTTTTTTTCTCCCCCCGTGTCCCGCGCACGAATTCGTCTTCAGCAGTCTTCTCTATCAGAGCTAAAAGCCGGCGGGACGAGTAAATTTTAAAAACAAAATACAGTACAACAACGCGACGTGTATCCACTTTCGAAAATTGAAGCCGAGCCGTGCGCGGCGCGATAAAGCATCATGCCAGCACGCTCATTAAAAATGGCCGCGCTCATGCAGAGCAATCATCGACATCGTCACGATTTTCCGTGATCGCGTCGGGGGCTATAACATCTCAGCGAAGATCCGCTGAAATTCGGAGCGCGAGGGAAACACAACAACAACATCAGCGACGCAGCAGCCACTCTCGGCACACACAGCGGGGATAATTATAACGTTCGTGCATTTAGATACGGGGCGGATGGGCAAACCTCCTCCGCTTCCACCTCCCCGCCTGTGGCTCGTGCACGCGCGCCGGCTCTCTTTCTCTCGATGCACAGCCTCGAGCAGTATACGCGCGCGGAGCGTCGATTCGCCGCCGCTGCCTGGCTCTGTGATGCCCCCTTCTACACAGCGAGCCGCTCACGTGCTCTCACGCGCCGGAACCCGGCAATCATCCCCAGTCAGTCTTTCAGTCAGTTCCTGTTGCTATTTAATTATCCATTTAAAGCGTATAATTTTCTGAGCCGATCGCTGCTCTCGCTCGCTCGCTCGCTCGCTCCTCTATAGCTCTCGCCGCGGGACTCGACTCTCGCTCTTTATTTCTCTATCTCATCGTTCGTGCGCTGCATTTTTCGGGCCCGAGCGGAGAGAGACGAGACTGTAGGCTTGTGACGGAAAGCGTGGGAGTGTCGAGTTGTATATAGGTGCCGAAAATTTATTTTTGACGATCGCGAGTATCGAACTATCAAGTGCGTCTGAAAATTTGGGGATATGATAGCCGCTGCCGGTCTTATACATACAGATTTCGGAAAATTCTTTATATATACATACGAGACGGCTGTTAGTTGGATATACGCGTGCACGCAGGCATCAGCCAATTTTTCCCCTCTTTTCTCTGCAATCACGCGTGCCCGGGAGACTGCTGCAGCGGTCCCCTATATACGAAAACCCGTTTAGTGTCAATTTATTCGGGATTCCCGAGATTCCCGTGGCTTTGCGCGATCAGCCCACTCTCCCTCTCTCTCTCTCTCCCGGCCGTTTGCATAATATTGTATTTATTTCGTCTTGTAACCCGCTCGGCGGTGCTTTTCTCTCGGCGCGGTGCGCGAGCGGCCCTAGGGGCAGACAGAGAGAGAGAAGAGGCTTTAGGTGGCGCGGGCATAAGCCGCTGCTGCCGCCGGCCCGAAATGGGCTCTATATGCGCGAGTTACAAGGGGGATATCCCGAGAGCAAGGCGTGCCCATTCGCGACGAGCAATTTGGATCCGGCACGTTATTGGACGTAAGCGCAAGCGAGAGCCTGGTCGAGAGCCGGCAAACTTTCCTTCCTCTTTCTGCTTCTTCGTTCTTTTTTCATCCCAAGTTCCTTCGAAACTCTTTTCTCTCCCGCTGATGCTTCTTGGCCCTGCAGCGCAGTGTGTAAGAAAGGATTCGCCGCGTATATAGACGAGAAGAACGAGAGAATGGTCTCTCGGAGGAAAATCCGTATTTTTTTAGATTTTTAAAGATGTTCGAATTTTTGCCCATAAGAAAATGATATACTACTTGTGATTTATTCATCGCGTCGCTCTCGTATTATGCATACGACACATTTTATTCGCGAGTAAATAATAAACAAAATTATTATATACTCTTGCTCGTAAATCTTTCAGTCTGAATATTTTAGACCGAATCAATATAGCCGCAGCCACGAAATTAATACTTCGTATATATAAGAGCTATTAATTATCGATCGGCCAGAGTGTAGACTTGATTTATTAGACGAGAAATTACTGGAACGATCCATTAAGATTCTTGCTATCTCAATATTATGTCTGCTGTTTAGACAAGTATAAATACACATATGAGAGAGGCGACGTCGTCTCCGCGCAATTTTCAAGCTAATACAATCTTATCTCCTCTCCGAGTCTATTTCCTGTTTCCGTTGATAAGTCAGCTACTGTCAATTTTTCAAAATCATCAGCTGATATATCGACTTATATTTATTATGACCGCGCTCGCGTAAAAACATCCTCCAGATGATAAGAGCTGCCGCGATTATAATAATTCTCGCGAAAGCTTCGATTCCTGATGTATACGAACAATGGACATCACGCATCAGAGTGTAGAATGAAGAAATAAGGGAGAGAGAGAGAGAGAGGGAGACGCGGAAAAAACCAGCGGCTACAGCGCGCATCGAAGTCGCCGCCGGCAATGTATTAACTCTGGAAACGCGAGTGCGTGGTGTATTGAAGCAACGCGAGTGTATCAGCGGATAGCGATAATAAAATACAATATTCGTAATGAGCACGTCAATCAGCTTAGTCGCGGGATGCCGATATCCGGCCTGAGCGTTTGTATATGCGAAAGAGTTTGAGTGATTGACGCGACCGCGGTGCGCTATAGAACGAAACACTGCGCGCAGCTGCTTCTAGCTGCCACCGTAACTATTATAGTTCACCGCACCGATACAGCTTACTAGAAATCGCTTATACCCTGAAATAGCATTCCGAAAACAGCTGATGTATTCATCAGAATTTTGAATCTCCCATCAGCATTGACTCATCAACAATCATTTTTCCGAGTCTAAGAAATATAGGCAATAATCGATCATTATATCCAACGCGTTCCTGCGGCGCGATCCCCGATGTGCCTCTGTTTCGAACAATTGATCTGTCAGACCGCCGGCGAGTAGCATAAAGCGCACCTGTTCATCCGCACGCGCGCTCGCGCGGCGATCTCCGGGTTAGCGCCAGAATATAACTGCTAGACAGGCGGACAGGTGACTGTCAGTGCCTACGGCCTAGTACTCGTGGCGCCCTATAAGCCGAACCGGCCACCGCTTCGCGCAGACCATTTCTGAGGCATTACTGAAATGTTTGCCCAGGCATTACCGATATGCTGGATCGCTAACCCTTCATGCACAACGATCTCTTGTTATTTGCCCTCGAGAGTATCCCGGGAAATTCATTCCATCTTTATCCGATTAAATTACAAAGCGCAGTCATTATAGAAATGTACCGGAACAAAATAAAAAAAAGGCTTCCATATAGATTTTGCATAAATGCGCAGAGCACATTCGTGTACGTGTAAAAAGTACCTGCTCATCCGCACGTCGCTATCGGTTAAACGCTGCTACTGCTGCTGCTGCTGCCTCGGCAGATAATGCCGCGTTAAATCGATTTCGCGCATCCGCAAAAATGACGCGTCATCGGATTTTAAAAGCCCGGGGAAACGCTGCCGCCCGACGCCCCGTGATTTTCATCGCTGTAATAATGCGCTGCCTATCGATGTTTCCGATGCCGCGATACGCAGATACAGACACACACATACACACAGGTTTTATATATATATACGGCATATCGGACGCCCCCGGCGTGACCCGAGTGGACGGGGGGATACACGCTTTTATCGTAGCAATTTCGCGCGGTGCACTGCAGAGCCAACGCCGCCGCCGCCGCCGCTCAGCAGCAGTAGCAGCGCGCGCTGAGAGATTACGAATGCACTTTTCCGATTTATGCGCCGTTTACGTGCCAATAAATATTTTTTGACTAATGAACTTAATTCGCTGTATCTGGCGCGTTGGGCTTTCCCGCGCTTTCCGGAAAATAATAAAAGCGTGATTAATATACGCGCGCCTGGCTGCGTGGAGCGGACCGCTCGATAAAGTGCAATTATTTTATTTTTATTGCCAGTGAAAGGTTTGCTGATTTTTTTTTATTTCTGTTTTTTGCACCGCGCCAACTTTCGAATATCGGATTTTTCGCGCAAAGTTTTTACTGGGAAATCATACAAATTTTCTCTATTGTATACACTTACATGATCCCTCTCGTCAAAAACGGACAACAAGACTATACGTGTTCCTCGAGAGATCGTAATTGTAATGTGCATCACGGAGAGATTTTCTCAGCACTGGATCAGCTGTATACAGAGAGGCCCGAATTAAGAAAAACGAAAGGGGCAAAGATTATAGCGCACACGCGGCGGATATCTGCCGTGAAAATATCCACTCTACTGCACTAAACAATATAAATTACAAGTCGAGCGGCGCGCGCGATCGGAATCGTTGTTTTTCGTGATTCTCCCTCCGGCGGTCAGCTCACGTGTGTGCACGAGTGTTTATAGGCGCCGCTCGAGCGAGAGCTGCAAGTGCATTGTCGGCGGCGGTGCTGCAGCCGCAACAAGAGGGAGATGCCGAAGAGCAAGTCGTGCCGATGTGTATATGCGTGCGCAAGAAGTGGAATTCTCATACCGCGAAAGGAAGTCCCGATTATGGCGGTGATCCAGCTCTCCCTCGTGCACACTGATGCACATGTATATATGGGAGGCTTTTGCCGAGTCCGTTGTCTCGGTCAATTAAGTCAGTGAAATTCAGCGGTTATATCCCGCCTCTCTCCCTGTGTATACACCTATATATAAGACGGCTCGCTTTGCGCGGCTACTCGATAGCGGCAAAAAAGACTTCGACCGGATCGTTATCGTTATTTAATATCCCGTCATTAGAGCACAGGCTCTGGTGCCAACTCGAGAGTGTTGTTTATGCTGTTTATTCTGTCCTTCCATTTGAGTGGGATATACTGTCCTACCTGATTCGTGTTTGCGATTATTCCCTTGAAAATTATATAGTTTTGACACTTTGTGAAAATCAGAGTTCATTAATTATTTTCCATAGAATATCATGATCTGGACTCATGAGTGCGTTTGAAAAGTTAACAGCGATCGTAGTATGACATATTTGATAGATTGGCAAATGAATAATATGCCATACTTCTATTTAACTTTACAGATATAAAATGTCACTCACACACGTGATTCAATATTTATTTAACAAAATGCATCCGAATCAGTATAATCAAAGACTGTTATATTAGATTATCCGAACAAGAGAGGGCAAACAGAGACAATTAAAATTTTAAGGAGCGCGCACACTTCGGCCTCGGTATTTATGTTTCCTCATTCTATTCGCGCGTACACACCGACGTTTTAACGCGTGTGCACGCGCTCGCGAGTTTATATATACGAGTATGGGAGCTGCGCGCGACACGAGGTTCACGCAGTAGCAGACGAATGGAATGGGTTAATTATCATCGTGCCGGATCGCGAGTCCTCGTCACACCGCGTTTCACCCAGATACTAATAGGCCGCGGGACGAGAGCTGCAGCGGCCAAAGGAGCGGAACAAAAGTTATTGACTACCGGTATGCGGCTTCTTCTCATTCTTCGCTCCGCGAGAGGAGCAGGCTCTCGTCTTCTTTATCGGCTTCATTTAGCGCTGATGCTACGCGGGGCCGCCAACGGGAGAAGTCATAATTAGACGCTTGAAAAACGTGAGAAAATCGCTACGGCCGCGGAGAGACTGATGCTCTCGATAAAACAATTCCGTCTCACACAGAAGATCAAATTGATTTTTTGCGGAGAATCGTGAGAGAAAGGACGCAATTCCGTTGCTATAATAACTTTTCACGAGTCAACCAGGTTTTCAGATGACTTATATCACATATAGAGTGATATGCACCCGAGATATTGCAAAATTAAGCCTCGCGGCGATTGCAACGAGATAATAAACCGCAGGAGCGACATTAACAAATGGAATAAGAAAATGAGGAACCCCTCGATATGTGCCCGTCGAAGAATTCCAGAAATCCCCGAGCACTTTTATCAAGATCGTCCCCACAGGATCTCATCCCGACGATCATTTTACACTCGAGAGTATATACGAGCAAAAAAAAAACTAATACCTCTGCAGGACAGAGACGAAAAAAAAAGAATATAAATAAATGAAAAAGTACAGCGAGAAAAAAAAAGAAGGCAATATCAACAGCGGGCATAGCCGCACTGTGCCGAGGCGGCGCTGCAGCAGCAGAAGCAGAAGCAGATTGACAGGCGGATATTTTTATGCGAAGCCCCGCGTCCGATAATCCGTTCGCTGTTTTATGGCTGCGGCGCCCACGCTGACGTCACACGCCGCGCGGAATATGAATTTCACATGCTACCCCTTCTATATACAGAGAGTAGGTTGCTCTCTCTCCCTCTCTCTGGCTCGCGAGTTTCGCGCTCTGTGTATATAGCGAGAGCAGCGCTATAAATTGCAGCTCTGTGTACCCTAGGCTACACGAAGCCGAGAGCTAGCGAGGATTTTAACGAAAATCTGCATATTCGTTTACAGATGCTCGACGGACGGAATGACGTGCGCGTGTTTGTCGATGAACGTACGCGAGAGCGCGTACGTACACACTGAGCGCCGCCCGCGTTGGCGCGGCTGTTTGTAAATGCATTAGGACGCGCGAGAGTGACTTATGCATTTTTGAATTCGCGCGTAGTTTTGGCCGACGAGCGCGAGAGGTATACGAGCTTTTTTTTGGAAATCCGAGTCCGGAATGCACGAGGTATTGGATTGTATTTTATTTATGGTTTAATTGAGAGCTGTTTTTCATTATTGGTACAGCGATTGCAGGTTGCATTTTTTATGTATTTGTTTTGATGCAATGCGGAGTTTGAATTCCAATTTCGTTCTTACGATTAACCTTCGTACGCGACATAAAAAGGTAAAAATACCTGCTAGTGCAGAGAAAGACGCGCTCGTCATCTCGCATACACACGCGAGTAGAGGTCCGTCGCCAGAGATAATACATGCGCAAGCTCGTCGAAGCGTAATTTCGACAGCATTTCGAAGCCATCCAGCCCGGACGATCCGTAATTAGGCGGAGCCTGCAGCAGAGAACAAGCCGGCCGTGGAGAGCGAGAGAGTGAGACTGGCTTCACGACTAGTCTCTCCGCGCAGCAATTACCGATAGCCGCACTACCTCGACGGCTCTCTCCAGCAGCAGCAGCCGGACGACAAATGCATTTCGCTCGTTCCATTACCGTCTGGCTCTCTGCTCTACTACTCTCTCGGTCCGGCTGCAGTCGCTCGATTCGGACTTGCACTTGCTGCGCGCAGGGATCACTTTGCTAGATTGTACTTTTTAAAATTGCCTTTTATACCGACTCGACGAGCTATACAGCGCAGGTAATATACTGGAGAGAGCGCAGTGTGTCCTTCGTGTATACATATATATAGGTATATAAGATCGACGTTATACAGAAGAAAATCGTTACACTCGAAAATTCGAGTCATCAGTCAAGATACAACCGCGAGGTCAGCGAGGTAAAAAATTAGCCGGCGACACCGTATACGAAGATCACCGGGTGCGCAACGGCTCGGTCAGTGCGTCGACCGCAGATATTTACAATAGCCGGCGTCGCTGGTGCAGTGGTTACAGGACCGTGCGTACATACGCACACACACGTGGGGTATGTGTCGCGGGTAGGGTCGCCTCCACCCCTCTCTGCTACATTGCAGTGGAGCTACGCGAACAGACGTGATACGGAATATATGAATAATAATGGCCGGTGCGCGAGCGGTATCGCGCGACCGCCGCCACAGCAGCAGCAGCAGCAGCAGACTCATCGCCACCAGGGCCGCAAACCACCGTCACCGCCGACGCGTTATGAGAGCCCGCGCGCCCGGTGATGTACTGGCGAGGTGCGCGATACACGGCCGACCTGCGATTCGCTCTGATTAGCGCTATCTGTAACGATAGGTTGCCGCTGCTGCTGCTGCTGCTGCTGCAGCTGCCCCCTCCACCCACCACGTATACATAGGCATAATCTCGCCATAATCGCGGCCGATCCCTCGCGGGAGCCAGAGTTTTAACTCTCGCTGCTGTTGGCCGCCGAGCCATCGCGTCTGTTCGCCGTCTACCCTCGGGCGCTCTTTTCGCTGTGGTCGCGCGATATTGGCCTTTTTTTATTTGGAATTTTTGATTCCATCGATGATCGGCCGCTTTCGACGGCCGCCAGCGGTTTCTCGATCACGCGATCTCTGTGATGCTGTATACACGCGGCACAAGGGGGAGAGCGAGAGAGAATTTTGGAATTTTGCCGAGGGCACGTTATATATACGTAATTACGTTTATAAATTTTGTGAATTTTCTCCCTACTTTTGCCGCAGTAATATATAGAAGGGCAGCATTTTATACATATAGCCGCAGCACAGAAAAATCAACCCGATTATTTACGTCTTTTTCTCACCTCGTTATATAAGGATATGCACGAAAGAAAAATTATACCCTTACCGTTGCGAAGCACCGAGGATTTTGACGAATTATCGCCGGCAAAGCGCATCGCCTGCTGATACAATGTTCGCGAGGAGTCCAGCTTGGTCCCCATCGTATATAACCCAGGGACGAAGTGTTATAAATACGGTTTATATAGGGGCATCGACGGCGGCGGCGGCTCGTGCAACACGCGGTGCATTAATGCGGCTGATTGCCCGTACATCAAGCTATACCATGCCGCATCCCTTCCCCCTCTTCTCTCTCTTTTCCAGCCGTCGTCGTTGTCGACTATATATGCATATACCCGGTTAGTTACGCCTGCTAGCGGTGGTGGTCGCGCTTTATTAAAATATTGGGTCACCCAGACGACCGGCGCGATAATATATATCGGGCTTATGTATGTATATACGTGCATTATATAGCTCCGAGGAAGAGGCCGGCCGAAGAGAGAGAGAGAGAGAGAGAGAGAGAAGCAGAGCCAGAGGATGCTCGTTACGGGGGATATCCTGAGAGAGCCGCGATCCTAAGTGGACGTCGGCTTCGTTAGGCGTGCCCAAGCGCGCGAGAATATCCTCCCAAGACATATAAGACTACAAGAGGCTGATGCAGCGTCGGCCGAGATACGAGCCCTGTGGAAATATGACGCGGCGGTGCGGAGCCCTTTTTTTGCGAAGCGACTGTTTTATGAATCCGCGCGAGCGCTGTTTCGAGTTCTTATCGGCGACGAGCCGAGTCGAGTTTTGAAAAAGTGTAAACGCTGAAATTTACAGAGAGGCCTTTTTGCTGAGAGGCGCGTAGTGTGCTTCCAAGGTGATATTTAGCGCGGCGAGTACAAGAAATCCCGAGTAGAGAGCGCTGCAGCGATGAAAGAAATGCACACGCAGAGGGCCAAAATGGAGAGTATATATAATATATGCTTGGTATTATATGCCAAAAGAATTATACGTTCCGATTTTCGACGTATATATACAGAAATTCGCGTCACACACAGTGTGAAATTCGCCCGCGTTATACAGAGCACGAAATCGATCGGAGGCTTAATGTTTTTTTTCTCATCTCTGGAACCCGGTTATATAGTCAGCGAGGTGGCTATTCATACAGAGTCAGCGACCAATAACTCATCTCAGGCGGACGCGACACATTCGATATGCTTCATGCTTAAAGAAGATTTCCAAGTCAGCCGGATAATTGGCTGTAATCTATAAGTTTACGACTTGGGGAATAAAGAAGCTCTTGCTTCTCTCTATCCGTTCCTTCGCGAGCAGCAGCAGCCAGGGCGAATGGACTTTTCTTCTTGTTCAGCGCAGCGAAGTTGGTTGCGGGCTTTTTCGCGCCCAGGAAATTGCTTGCTTGCGCGCACGCCGGCAGCAGCTCGCGGCGTTATTGAACGACGAGCGAACAAAGTTGCTCTAAATTATTATGCGCGCGCGCGCGCGGAGCTTCTCCCGAACGAGAAAGAGAGAGAGAGAGAGAGAAGGAAGATCGAGCACACACACATACATACACAGCCCCTGTGGCAAGGAAATATAGATATATTATTCCGAGGCAAACGAAGGCCCCTTTCAGTTCACTCTGTATATGCATGCATTTATAAGCAACAACGGAGTATCCCTTACGCTCATCTCGGCCTGTGTATGTATATCGACAGGTCCTCAGCTCGGCATTATCCGACATTAGCCTCCTCGGAAAATTGTTTCTCCGCGAGCGAGTAGTGTATATACGGGACTTGAGACTTGAGAGCAGTTTAGTTGGGGCTTTTAAAGCGAGGCGGCGGCGGCCATTATCGATCTGAGAAAAAGAGCCCGCGGAGATCCAAAGGAAAGATTAACTTGAATGCCCGCGCGTATGAATGTTAATGTAACTCGGCGTATATGCTATAATCGATTCATTAAGGCTGCAGCGTATGTGATATTAGTTAATGGACTCGCTGCTGCAGAGCGAGAGGAATAAATGACGAGGATGAATCGAATGGTATATTTAAAGCGCCTTGAGTGCAGCGCGCTTGCTTGAATTAGCATTTCTTTCTTGTTCGAGAGAAAGAGAGAGACAGCTTCGGGCTACTACTGGTACGGTGTAAGAGTAGATATAGCGAGGGCTAAACAGCTCTTTCTCAAAGCACGCAGGCAGGCAGCCAGTCGGTCTACATGTCCCCAGATAAACTTCAGATCCGACATGTAGTCGTCCAGTCGGCTCGCGGAGATAAGCACAATGTAGGCGTTCGACGTTATCCGCTACAGGAGCATGACGAGTCGGCGTCGGGAGGAAGGGCGTTGAAAGCCGGATTCGCGGCGAGAGCACGGGCGCGGATAACATTGTGAGTAGAGAGAGAGAGAGAGCAAGCGCACACACTGCACCGGAGAACGAGAACCGCGCCACAGCGCGTGTGTGAATGGCGAGAGAGAGAGAGAGAGAGAGCGTCGAAAGCTCGTACGCGCGATAAGTCAGACCGGAGCGCTTACATTCTCTCTCTCACTCACTCTCTAGCGTGCGCATTCGGAACTCTCGCAGAGGAAAATCGGATCCCGATGCGGATTTCGTCTCTCTCTCTCTCTCTCTCTCTCTCTCTCTCTCTCTCTCTCTCTCGCTCTCACTCTCTACTCGTTCGCGTACGTAACAACGCGACGACGCGATTGATTTATGTCGCTGCGCTGCACGTTTGTTTGCTGCCGCAGAGAGAGAACCGAGAGTTGGAATAGTTGCGATATTGTTCTTCCCCATTCAGGCTAAGGTTTCAATGGCTTCTGACTGAGATTATAGATGACAGGGCGAATCAAGGATATCTTTAGAAATGCGCGCGCGCACCTATTCTAATTTCGGAGCGC
>UCQR01085499.1:13413-28635 GCA_900474235.1 Cecidostiba semifascia | reverse complement strand
GGTAAGAGCAAAGCAGATTAATACGCTCGTAGCTTGAGTGCACGAGCTTTTTTTTTATTTGTGTTTAGAGGCTTTTATCCGCAAAGTTTGAGGTATTGAGTGGGTAAAGTATCGGAAAAGCTCTCTCTAACTTTACGATACCTTGGCGGCATTACATTGCATTATCGCGGGCATTTTTCTTTGCTAAGCTTGTAAAAATTTTCCTTAGCCCGCCGCGGCGAAAAGAAAAATTACGCGTCAAGCTTTTCTTGCGAACTACGGACTTTGCTCCGCTATTCTCTGTACTCGTTTTACACATATAATCCTAAATAATAAATATTTGATCATAATAGGGTATATACACGGGTTATGACGCTTTTGCGCGGTATACAACAACGGCGTAATTTATTTAAACAAATTCCCGTAGCGTGAAATTCGTATAGCATGTACTTACAGGTGCTGGTACATTATAAATTAACGCTTGTTTCATGTAAATCACAAAGTCATTTTGTATAATGTTATTATTCACTCTAAGGGAACACAATACATATATACTTGGCATTAATCGTGTTCATACATTATTTAACAGAGAGACTGCTGAGGTGATAACTATATATACCTGTGAATAAGTAAGTAAATGGCTGAAATTATATGAAAGTCAAATGGCCAAAAATATACTGCTGCTGTATTTTCGCCATTTTATTTTAAGTATTTTAACATATAAACGTAAAGGAAAACTACCTGGCTATCATTTTTTTGTTGTTGTGTGCATTACCATCAGATAAAATATCTTCTAAACGTTTTGTCGAGTTCGTGCAAAAGGCTATCAGCGCGAAATTAATATTCAGCACAATCTCGCTTCATCAAATAACTCAGAAAAGGCGAATCGAGGTCCTTTAAAAATTTCAGACATCTCCTTTCCCATGCAATCTCCCCTCGAGATCTAACGCGTGTGTCATTCGTTCATCCGCCGCATTAATTATTCCCTCGTACGTGATTAGTTCGTATAAATTAAACCGACAAGCAAAAAAAGAGGGTGAAATAACGCGCCGGCACACGACATAAACGTAAAGAGCGAGAAATATACGTATATATCTCGTGTGATTCCCAAGCTACCTGTAAAATTCGCCAATCCAGGGATGAGATAGCGAGGCGCGAGAACGAGAGAAAGAGAGCAGGGGAGGAGCGCGGCGGCGTATGGCATAAAAGTCAGTCGTAAAATCCGAGCTCGTCAGAGAGTGGGTAGTAGTAGTAGTAGCAGTATAGTACAGCCGGGGCCAACCAGTCGACGTGACAAAAGCC
Organism: Cecidostiba semifascia; assembly: GCA_900474235.1. Taxonomy (NCBI): domain Eukaryota; kingdom Metazoa; phylum Arthropoda; class Insecta; order Hymenoptera; family Pteromalidae; genus Cecidostiba; species Cecidostiba semifascia. Next base: position 27,354 of record UCQR01085499.1, on the reverse strand, counting down.
CAACACCCCCTAGTCAAACAATCCGAATTGAAGCAAATAAAGAGCGAAAAAACACGCGCTGTTCGGACGCGCGGAAGGCAAGCGACGCCTCTGAGCCGCGCGAGTATAACCCGTCCAACCTTCAAATAATCAAGGACCGAATTGGTTCCCTTTCCATCTCGCTCACTTTGCTCGCTCTCGCTCTCTCATACTATGCCCTTGGATGAGATCAGATTAGATTATTTATTTCGGCCCTGGAAGGACTTTCTTATAGGGCATAAAGTACGTGGCAGGGATTGAATGCGAAAATATGGGATGGCATGTCATAAAAACCGTGTCGCGTATCTTTATGGGCTCGAATACTATTAATTTATCGATTTTTTTTTTCTTGAAGCAATAACTCGGAATCTTTGACAAAAAATGTTCTCTTGCGATAAACCTCGAGTAAAAGGCTCTGTAAAATGAAGGATTTTACTGTTATATGAGTTCGGATCCATTGATAGACCCAAATTTGAAGTGGACTGCGTACAAGAGTGAGTTTAACAGTGTCACGTCGCTTGACTTTAGATAAGGTCGGCGCAAGAAAGCTCCTTGTCAGTTGTATATAGACGATCTAATTCAAAGCTGCTGCTGCTGCTACTGCAAGACGCGCGAGGTAACAAGGTTTCCACTAAGAAGGATAGGTAGGTAGGTATGCGCAAGGAGATGGAATTTGAAGATCTGGAGAGATGCGGTTTCATGAGAGGTAGCTCGAGAGGAAATGGCATCGGCTAAGGAATTCCAGGAATAGGAAGCGCTTATGGCGTTTACAGTAAACGAGTTAACTCCTAGTCGAGTGTATATCATTAGGTTAGCGAGAGTAGGCGTCAGTGCAATATTTTCATATTTTAGTGTTATATTTTTACAATTCTATATTATATACGGAGAAAGAAGAACCTGCCATTCTGACGATAATGTGCGAGAGTAACCGTAAAACAAAACAGTTTTGGACTGGCCTTTCTCCCAGTGCTTGAACTTTTTGACTCTCTAGTTACTGGCTATAGCGATGATAGATGTCGCATAAGTACTCTCTTTGCCTTATCTGTATCTACCTCGCAAATAGCAGATACATATGTCAAAACAGCCTTGTTGGGCCTGCTGCCTGTCTCCTTTTATCACGTTCTTTTACAGTTATGTATTCGCTCGTTTTGTGTATTACGGACACTAAAATCTGTTACATAACAAATACAAAGTCGTTTGTCATCAAAGGCTAATCTGATCTGGGATTACTCTGCAACAAAAAGCAAAGTGCATTCATGCCAATGCCTTATACAATTTAGATGTACGATTTAGTGTATTTCCGTACAGTTATTTAAGCCTTGACATGTTAGATAATTATTACTTATGTCGATAGAACCTTTACTCGTGATTATTTGAATTAAAAGGTAACTTTAGTGTAAAATAGTAATAAAAAATTTTAACAAAAGTTTTCATTTTGAAAGCCTTCAAAGAAAATCTCCTACTATAGAATTCAAAATGATCGTAAAAGTCTTATTTATTGCTTTCGTGTATAAATGTTAAAAAATAAAGCCTATACGAAGTATGCAATTTTTATGGACCTTTGATTTAATAATGAGGGAAATATTCCAACCCAGCGTGTAAACTACCTTTATCGATTCGAAGTTCCACTTAAAGAAGAATTCATTTTCACGATATTTCTCAATAAAGCTGTCAAACGTACCATCTAAACGAAAAGTAATCGTATACTGACATCAACGCGATCTTGCTTGCTTCATTTACTTCCAGCCTGAAACTGCTATACGGAACTCGCATAAATAATAATAACGTCAAAAACCCATTGTTTCCCTCAATGTAGCTCAACTGTCGCGTGTTCATGGTTACACCTGATGATGATTCTTTACAATACAACTTTGGATAGAGTTTTATACTAATTTTGTTATTTTAACTTATACATGTGCCTCTATAGCTGCGCAAACTTTCGTGATATACCTATATACACAAAACAGCCTCTATTGAAGTGTCAAAGTGACAAACGTTCGTCAAGAGCCACGCAAGCTAAAGTCTGTTGAAAATAAATACAGAGTAAGATCCCGTATCAAAGGAGAAAATACAAAGCAATTAAAACTTGAACTGTAAAGTCTCATTGTCTGATTTCGAGCAAATGTTTAGATAAAGGGAAGGAAAAATTTGTAAAAAAAATTAGCGAATCGCAATTAAACTTGATGAGCACGATGCTTGCTCGATGATAATAAGTAAGTCCATTTAGTAGCTATTCCGAAACTTTCACAGCGTGCTCGATTAATTACTTTCGCGTATCAAATTTCACTTTCTACAGCTCATGTATCTCGTAAATTAATCAAAACAACTTCCGCTAAACGCTGCTACTTCTTTTTATTCAGGGCCAAACAGTAATGCTAAACATCGTATCTTAACCTCCATGCAGCAATTAAAAAAAAAATCTTAAATTATCTCTCACTCTTGGCGAAAGTACTCCAAAAACCCTAACGAAATAATCCTCTCAAAACCTCGTGTGCTCTCTCTCCCAACGTCACGCTTCAACCCTCAGCCCCTTCCCCTCAGTCAAAACACAATGCTCTCTCCCCGGTGCCTGCTTTGTGTCCTGGCACACATATCTACACACACATACACACACAGTATAAAGAAAAGAGCGCGCGCAAAGGGTAGCAGCAGTAGCGTATATTGTATACAGGGGCGCTAGGTAGCTTTGCTCCTTACCTGGTCTGGCGGAGCCAAGGTCGGGTTAGTAGGCCGCTGTGCGTCTCGTTCTCGCTCTCTGCTGCGCGCGCGCGCGCCAGTGGCTCCTGCTGCTGCTGCGACCGACGGCAGCCCCGGCAGCCTGGAGCCCGGCGCCCCGGACTCCTCTCGTGCTGCTCTCGTGTTACTACTCTTCTCGCCGAAAACTGCGAGTTTGCTGCCGACGACGACGACGACGACGCAGCGTCCAGAAGCCCGGACGCCAGCATAGACACACTCCGTTCAGGGACTACCTTTGTACCTCGCCTTCGTCATGGGGATGCTGTGATGAGGACAAACAGTCAGAGAGCACAAGTATCTATAACGTTCGGACAGACGCAGAAGCGGTGTATAAACACAAGTCTGCGATGGCAAATCTCGCGTGCTGCTGTAACACACTCGGCCGATCGAGCACGTGAATGTATATTCTTGCGCGCGCGCGCAGCGAGCTGCTACGAACACACGCTAGGAGCACTCCTTCGCACCAGCTTTCTCTCTCTCTCTCTCTTCCTCGGAGTCAGAGCTTTAATATAACTGACGATGTCTTGCACGAGCACTGTATACTGTTGAAAGAGCTTGCGATCGTGTTTGGAAATGAGCGAGCTGTCAGAGACGAAGAGATAGAGACGAAGAGAGAGTGTGTGTAAATGTGTGAGAGAGAAAAGCCAGTGAGAGGCACCGAGCCGCTGCAAGCTCGGAGTCGAGCGGGCGGTGCGAGCTTCCGCGGTGTACTGGCCGCAGCAGCGTCGAGCGCTCGAGTATTATACCTCGCTCTGTCTGTCTTTCTCTCTCTCTCTCTCTCCCTCTCAGGGGAGTTCCTACCTCCGCCTCTCTTTCGTTCGTCAGCCCTGCATCCGCGTTCACCCCCTCCGCGCCGCTATAATATAAGCTTCCAGCTGCGCGGGCGCGTGTGGGTTGAGTATACGAGTATATGGTGTGTGGGTGCAGCCGCCGCGCGGGTTCTACGCTCTCTCGAGTTGTACAGTAGTAGGTAGTATGTGACGCAGACGCGCGTAGTAGTAGTACGCGCGCCAGAGAGTTTTGCGCAGGCGTACTGCTACCTCCTCTCTGATGTGTCTCTCGCTTCCTATCGCTTGCTTGCTTTCTTTCTTTCTTACTTGTACTTTACTTACTTATACTTACTTGGTCGCTCGCTCGCTCACTGTGTGTTTGTCTTGGGAGTTTTCGATGGTTTTGGCTTCGACGGCTTTGCTCGAGAGGTGTGTAGTACTGCTGCTCGACCAACTCTACTCTGGCTTTTCGAAATTGCGCTCTGGCGTTCGCTCCCTCGTGTGTACATGTACCTATATATACACGTATTCATGATTTTGTCTCCCCACGACCTGGCTTTGTCTTCGCTCGATTCGGGCCTGCGAATATATACATACGTATAGAATATAGGTTCCGTTTTGTTCTTTCCTTCTTTCTTTTATTCTCCATCAGTTGCAGCCGGTTTTCGTTTTCCAGGAACCGAGTTATCCGCTTTTCTCTCCGCGCGGCGAATAAGTGCTTTTCGGTTTTTTTCACCCCGTCGAGCTTTCTTTGCACCGGGCTTATCGAACTTTCGTCTGTGTATTATATCGACTGTCTTGCAGATTTCCCTTTGTACCGTACGCTTTTTTTTTTTGTCCGCTTTATCCGGCTGTCTTTGCCTGTACACCCGCGCGTCGTTATCTCTATCGGTACTTTATTCTCTTTCTCTCTATTTTTCGTTCCTTTTCCTCTTCAACTTCTTCTTCCTACTCCAGCTCCTCCTCGTCTTTTTTTCTTCTTTTTAGTTTGCCGAGTTTTTAGACTTTGAAAGTTCGTTTCCGAACTCGAGTATACTTCGTTTTAAGAAAATGTGCGCTCTCGGTGTGCAGAGGTAAGGAGTCGTGCAGGATCGATGCTCCATTGGAGAAAAGAGATTTTCGACGTAGAAATAAATTATTGAGTATGTCGGTTAAATATTAGCGCAGCCAACGTCCTCCTCAAAGTCTTCTTTTCGAGTGATTCAACTCTTTGAAACATGCAGATCCATTCTCTTGTTTCACATCATCGTCGCGAGACATATATATTTCAAAACACGAGAGAAGATTACTCTTCGAGAAAATTTCTTGAAAATATTATCCTGGATAAAAAATACGAGCATCAGCGTATCACCAGCTAAAATGACAAACTCGCGCTTCCTGCAGCTCTCTGTCTTTCTCCTCTACTTTCCACTTGCCGAGACGGTGAAACCTCAATGAATTTCCTCATGCCGCATAACTTATGCGCTATTTTCTCTCCCCTCTCTCCGCAACTCGTATATCTCCGCTTCCTCATCCCCTTAATTTCCAGCAGGCAGTTCTCTCTCTCTCTCTCTCTCACCCTCTCAAAGCACACATATAATCTCGAGGCTGTGTGCACGCTGGCGTCTCCTTATTTTTCCGCTCTCCAGCGGCTCCGCGATTCGGCAGCTGCGAGACTTCAAAGCTGATGCAGCGAGCTTCGTCTGGAGCGTCCCTGCCTCGATCTACTTACTCGCGCGCTGCAGCTCGGCGTGTGTCTTTCTATATATCCACTTTGCGCGTGCATGCGACAAGAAGGTTTTCTCTCTTATGTCTGAGAACCGTCGTCGTCGTCGTTTTGCCTCAACCGCGTGTTCGTTCTATTCCTCATCTAGTTTGCCAGGATCTTCTCTCTTTTTTTCCCGGCTTTCTTTCTCGCCGTCTGCATGTGCAGCAGTGGCAGCAGTAGCAGCGTCTCGGGATTTCGGTCGCTGCTGATTTTCTTTTCGTGTTTACTCGAGCGCCAGCTCGCGTCTTTGTCCGATAATGGGTTGAGAGTCAACCCGAGGCGCCTTGTTCTGCTCTCCCGGCCCTTTCTCTCCCACTTCACTCAAGAGAGGGGACACACCGAGTGTGTATACGTGAGCAGAGACACATCACACACAGACATAGGCGTGTATTCGCCCGACTGTTTTTCTCTGCCTCTCTCATTACCGCGACGGCACATTTCTCTCGTGCCTCTCCCTCCGCAGTGTACGCGTCGCGCTTTTATCGCGCCCGATTCTTTTTGCGATTCTTCGTCCCCTCCGACTGTCTCTGTTCTATCTGTGTGTGTGTGTGTGTGTACGTATGTACGTGTACACGGCGATATGTATTACTCGGTCAAATGTGCGCGACCGACTTTCGTGCATGCGTTGGATAATGCTGAAAGAAAGAGAGAAGAGCCACTGTAGGAGAAGGAAGAAAAATGTCGAAAGAAGTGGATGTCTTAAGGGGATCAAAACTCACGTATACGTACGAGGCGCCGGAGATAATCTTGGAGCCTTGAGACGAGAGGAATTTGGCTGTCGTACCACGACCAAGAAGGAGAGAGAAAGAGGCGCGAGATCGCGCGCGCGCGCGGATTGTCGGCTTTAGAGCGTTATACCCGCGAACGCCGAGATTGTCTTTCTTTTGCTCCTTTTGCCCGCTCTACATTCACCGGGGCAAAGCTATACTTTGCCATTTTAGGATCTTTGAGTTATCGGGTTTTTGTCCTCTCTCCTCGCGCGAGCGCCATAAAAATATCAAAGGGGGAATAAACGCGCACGTCGTGCGACCTACTGCTAATCTGCTTGTCTACCGAGAGATATAGAGTCATCGATTTCAATACAATACGAACATTTTTGTTTTATCCTCACATAACTTGATTACGAAGTTGCTCAGGGTGTATGCGCGCACGGAGTCTGAAATTTAGATATAAATATATGACTCAAAGTCAAATTTTGTTCCTAACAATCGCCTGAAGATTTCTGACGTATGGCAACCCGGTGGATTTCGCTAGGGACTCGGCAGCGACCATAAGAGTTGACCAACTAGATCAGATTGACGTGTCACCAAAGTAACGATCAACTGAAAAATTTCAGCGGGATCTTCTTTACATTGTATTGTCTAAGTTCAACAGTATAGACTCAGTTGCAGTTATAGTATGAGCGACTCAAACAGCAAGCCCAAGAAAGGCAATTTTTATACATTCTGAATGCAGATTGCGATGATGGAAATGGAAAAACGCCTATGCGCCATCTATTTTTGCTAGTCAAAAACTCGGAGAGCCGGAAAGTTCAAGCAGTGGGGGAAAGGCCAGTCCAAAACGGTTTTGTTTTACGACTACTCACTTATAGCTCTCCTACGATTGATTCTGCACGCTTACTTATATACAAACTACTATAAGGTGGCGGATTTTTTTTTCTCCTTGTGTGTATATGTCTGTCATTACTGCGACTTATACATTTTATTTTGTATAATGCTCACACGGACGAATGAATACCATAATTAGCGCACTTTTCGAAGGAATAACGTTTTTGAACAATTTCGTTTGCTTGTTAATAATACGCAACGTATTTCTCGGATGCACAACGCAGCCGACGAAAGAATTGTAAAGTCAACTGCAGTCTGCGCAACTGGCACGTCGTTGAAAGTAAAAACAGCTGTGGGAAAACGTGTCGGCGCCGTTGCGATCTGCATTTCCATACATACATACACACACACACGGTGTACATGCACTGCAGGGGATGAAAGCCTTCGATTTGCCGTGAGAATATACGAAGGTATAGGTATTGCCGGTACGCACGTGATATCCCGGACACGATTGCCTCCTTCACCGAAACCAATCCCATAAACTCCCGTCTTTAATATTTACCCGGCACGTGAGTCTTCAGCTTTCGAGAAATATGTCTTTGTTTATATAAATTCGGCTGTCGGCGAAAAAGTTGTAAAACTTATCGAGGGAGGGTGAGAGAGGGAGATCGATGACGGAATTAATAATGTGAGTGCCTCGTCAAAAGTTTCGGGATCGCTGGAACGGGAAGAGTATGATGAATTTAGTATCGCCGACGAGGTGAAATATAAGATCGAGTGTCAAAGGGTATTATCGGAAAAATTTCGGGTCGAAGTTCTATAATTAAATTTCGATAATTTAGAAGATATAGGAAAATTCCATGGATGATCGATTTGTTAAATATACATCACGAAAGATAGAACGGTATATTCTCGAAGACTACATATAACTTTCTAATATTAAAAATGACTGATTTATTCCGCGATCTTTTTTAGAACCAACTGAATTTAGCTCGGTATTTACAATATCAAATATAAAATCCTTTTTTTTTTATTTCGAAACTCAAAGTTAGCTTTTGCAAAAATAAAAAAACAAAAGCAATATAATCCAAACGAGTTTAAAGTATCGCGTTATTGTAATCCCTCTTCAATATTTTGCAATTTCAACACTACACCACCGCACACGCAGTCAGTAATCTCGCATTCAAAACAAAAACACGCATAAAAAAAAGTTTCTCTACTCTTTTACATCCCGTTCCAAGTGCTCTCCGTTCACTACTCCATCATGTTTTGCAAGAACACACCGCTCGTCCGTCCCTCCTTCTCTCTCGTCTTTCTCGTGCTTTTATTTCAAAAATCTCTCTCGGCTCAAAAATTAAGCTCCGCGCGCGCGAAAAAAGCAAACTCGCTCGCGTGACACATATCCGCGAGAACTTGTTCCCTCTCGGCTTTCTAAAAGCACTTCTATGTACAAAACATTTTCCAAAGATTTAATGAAAACTATGCCGCGGCGAAAAGGCAAAAGCGAAACATTCATTATTGCTTCAAGATCCACGAGCGCGCGCGCGCGACATCAGCATTCAAGCTTTAAGTCTCTCTTCCCATCGTGGCACTCACGCGTAAATTTCCACGCGACGTAACCCCACACGGAGTCGTATAAAGTAACGATAATTAGAGCACTGTGTGACTCGGTCGCGCGAAATTCCGGAGCGAACGAATGCGCTCAAGGAAGCTGCTTTTCACCCTTTCGCGCTACTGCTCTTCTCTAGCACTCTGACTAGCGCACCCCTCGACTTAAAGGCGAAGTATTGCTCTAATTCATGCGCGTGACTCGCTTGCACAACTGCGCGCGCGACGCTAGAGCTTCAAAGATGACGGGAAGGAAGAAGAAAAAAAGAAGTGGGTATATAGTACGCGCGCGGAGCTCGAAAAATTTTGCCCGAGTGGATTAAAGAGGGACTACTGCTCGCGCGGTCAGTCCAACGGGAAGATACACGAGGAGAACGAGGTGAGGAGAAATAATTGGAGGGAGAGAGCTGAGAAGAGGCCGGGGCTGACTTTCTTTTTGTCGTTGACGCTGGGGCTGCGAAACCGTAATTATGCATGTGCCCGGGATGTGAATGAGAGATGAGAGAGAGGGACACACTATAGTACTTGTCAAGTTGGACCGGCTCCTCTTTGGATTCTGTATAGTTAAAAGTTTCTTAATTGAAGAGCTTGGGAAAAATTATGCATTGGTATGCAGGGTGTTGTTACACTTTTGGGTGATATTATTTTTACGATGCACTTTTACGATAATGTTTTTATTACTTTGAATTTCTGTCGTCGGTTGATTTGTATCGCAGTGTGCCAAGAGGATGTATACTGGATCGACGTATATATCCCATAAATTTTATGCTCGGGGCGTATAAAAGCCGCATGAATTTGAAATGTAATTAGAATATATACTGTAATAAACCGCCACTTTGTTTTTTTTTGTTTGAAAAATTATTGCATGTCTGGAAATTTTAAACCTAATGATTTTCATTATATCCTCAAGAGAGAAAAAATGGAGAAGAGCGCCGTGAGAGCGACAATAAAAGCGTGGGATGAAATATCGACTCATTGGTAAGTGGAGACGAGAAAACGCAGACAAGAGTAGAATAAAAAATGAGGGGAAAAATAAGGGATGAAGAAGTTATTTGACTAATGAATTCTATATATTATACCGTCGCGCTCGGGAAGCTAAGTTGATGACCGAACATTTGCGGTCAACGTCGCGGGTAACGAAAGTTAAAAGAAAAAAACTTTTTTGTTATGATAATATAGGGTATAAAATATACGAGGAAAAAATTCAACGAACATATCGGTGATTTTTCTTCGAAAAAGCCAATGCTGGAAAAGACAATGAGCGTAATTTTTCCGATACTTCTTTTCGCGAGAAAATCACGTCGTACATCCCTTAACACGAAGCTGGCGTTATAAAAAATTAACTCATCAATCTTGTAAAAGCCTCCATGTATAACTTGGATGTTTACAAAAGCATGGTATCTTGTTTTTAATATTATAACACTCTCTTGCCTAGTACAGCCTCGAGGATTTGAAAGCACTTTCAGGAATTTTCAATTCCAGGATTTTTGCTATTTTCACTGAAATCGCAAGAGTGCAAAATTTATGGGGGTTGTTGAAAGTGCTATTAAACATTCTAGATAAATTTTTCTAAAATTCGCAACGATGTAAGTTATAGCTAACTATGAAATTCTATAAATCTTCAAGTACATTTCTACCATTCTGTCGCACATGCAATGTGCGCGCGATAAATCGAAAAATCTCTTTCAACAAGTTTCCTCTTCTATATACGAAATTCGATCCGCAGCACACTCTTAAATCAGAAAATCGTAGAAAAAGAAATCCCATTAATTAGCCGACTTGCTTCTACATCCCAGAAAATCAAGGATTCTCATAGAATCCCTGCATCACCATCGACGAAATAAAAGCCAGCAGCTCCCTTTCGACGAAACAAAAGACGCAATTCCCGACCCCCGAAAAAACAAGTGGCAGCTTCAATACGCGCTGCATCCGTACCTACATCCACAAAGCAGCAGCAGCAGCAGCTAGAGAAGATACAGTGCGCGAGCAAAGCAGAGCAGAGCAAAGACAAAGAGAGAGAGAGAGAGAGAGAGAGAGAGAGCGCACGGCGGCCGAATCGATAAGCGCTGTGGCGGACCACCACCACCACCGCCACCTTCCCCTCTAGCCGCATTCGTTTTAGGTGCGCTACTCAGCTCTTCGGCTGTTGCTGCTGCTGCTACTGCTATACTGCTGCTGCACCATCGGAAACCGTTTTTCTCGCTCGTGAGGGAGGAGAGATCGTGCTCGCGTCCGACCGTACTCGGACGTTACCACTTGCGCGCTGCACGGCTGTACCTGGTCGTCTCATGGTTTTAGTGCGACGTTGCGCATTTTGTCGTCGGGACTGCGGAAAAGGGTTTGCGACGGCTTTGGCTTTGTCTTTCAGCGGATACGGTTCTGCGAGGCGATAAGGATTTTATTCGATGGGGGTTTCGAACTCGCGCGGAGCTTGTCTTTTACTGCGGGAATTCCATCGATTTCTTTCTTTCCTTTATTTTTGTCCTTTTTTCTTTGTTTTCGAGGGTTACAATGGGTTAGAGTTATGTGAGCGATTTTTTGTAGTTACACGTAGATTGATTCTAGATTTGAATTTTAGATGAGAGTCGATGCTTGATGCATTCGATCGGAGGTTTCATTATAGGTTTGCTATATAAATATGTAAAACAAAACGTCTGGAATTCGACAGCAATCTCAAAAATTAAAAATTCAATAATTATTCCAATTCAATAATTATCCAAATTTGTATAAATGTTTAAAAAGACGAAAAAGCGATATTATTCTTTTCATCAATAATCCAAAATATTATATGCATAAGCCGCTTTAAAAAATTTTCATTGAGAACAATTCAAATATAATCTCGATGCTAAATATCGTGATTATTTCGTCGTCGGCGCCGCTGCGAAATATTTGTTTTTTACGCGTTACGCTCATAATATAAGCTTATGGTAATAGGTTTATATGCATAAAGCGCTATTTACGCTTTCATCACGCGTATGCAAAACGCAGCGGAAACAAGTTTGCCCGAGCTAAGGCTGATGCAGCAAAGCAGCTCGCATGCATTTTATGAGAATTTGATCCCGCAGTCCACTTTGTGTCAAAGAATTCTCGAGGCTGCACGCAAAACAGCCAGTAATTCCCTCAGACTCTTCGTACTTCTTTATCTCGTAAGAGTTATATATTTACCGATACTTTGGAAAAATTATATCAACACATAAATGTGTAGGTAAAGTATAGTATACTACGTAACATAAAAGTATATGTTACGGTATATTTTGCAGTAAATCGAGAAAATTATAGCGTGAATTTTCCAAACCACAGATTCAAACCGTCTGAATTAATGGAAACAGCATGAAAAGTAAAAGAGCCCGAAGCATATAACCCCCTAGGAAAGAAACTTTCGATTAATCAACGACCACGATGTACACCGACACGATGCTGGGATGAAAAAAGAAAAAACAAAAATTCATCGCATCCATTCCAGCGACGGTTCGCCGCCGCCGCAAAATAAAGGAGCAAGACAAACTTGCGTCGTGCACGCGAAGCCACGGAAAAAACTACCTTGCGAATGAAAAAAACGCCTACTACTATATACGGCGCTAGACTCTATACACGCGAAGAAATGCAAAGCGTATTAAAAAAAAAAAAAGAAGGAAGCAGGAGCTACATCCATATATGCAGCTCAAATGCGACCTACGAGCGAAGGCCGTATGCGCTATATATAGGGTCGATGGGGAAAAAAATGAGCGGATACCTCCGAGGGGGGTAGTTTAATCCAAAGTGGGAATCTCTAAATGCATGAGCGGATTTTTAAAAAAACGCGGGCAATTGGTTTCAAATTAAGGCTTCTTCGCGGTTTGATGAATTCATGCATGCATATGAGAACGTGGCGTGTCGCTGCGGTTATTATCGATGGAACATGCTTAAAAGCGAGCTTGTGAATTTTATAAATGAAGCAGAATATGTTAAATGATTCTATATAACGAATGTGCTCAAGATTGAAACATTAGTTATGCATGAGTTTTGATTCTAGAAGTACTTTAAACATTTGTAACGTATGTGAGGCAGGTAATTTGATTAAAACGTACGTACGTTACTATAGTTAAAATGGAAATGGCTGGATGTCTATATATCTATAGTGTAATAGAAAACTTAATTGTAAAATGTACATTCATCATATTTTGCAATTGAATTTTCGTAAAACTCCGCTAAACTATACATATAGATAGATTATTTAAGTTTAGCGAAAACAACAACACTCTATATTGTCGTTTTTAAATATCAAACAAACATAATTATAAAAATGAAATAATAAGAATCAATGCATGTCACTTATAGTTTTATAAAAAAATTTCTGCTAACTTACTTTATTTCAAATTTTCGTTGCAAAGACGGAAACTTCTGTATTGGCCAAAGGTAAACGTCCGACCACTCTATAAGCACGAGTCCGTCTATCGTTGTGTTTGCACGATACGAGTATACGAGCTGTATAGATATAATGTAGATGCACCTTCATACTTTCACAGCTTCGAAAAATTCCCTGGAGATGACGCCAAACTGCGGTATAACGTCTGTAAATTCACTGTTAATAATATATATTATTGCAAGATTTACAAGCGGAATATATGCAGAAGAGAAAAAGGATACCTAAGCGATCAAATGCGCTGTAAGACACATGTGGTAGAAATTAATTAATTATCAACTTGCATCAACTTTACACCGAATAAAGTTTAATGAAATACGTTCAAAAACAACTGACAGCGCCTCTAATCTCAAATCAACAGTAACTAAACACTCGCTAGATGCAAAATCAAATAAAGAAATTGCGTGAAACGCGCGCGAGTACCTATAATAGTAAGTATAGGGAAACGAAAACAAGACGTGTTGCACGATTGCATCTTTTATTGCAGACAAAGCCTGCAGAAGCCGGAATATAGCGGTGTGGCGGCGCTACCGTCGCAATGAACCGCTATATTATACACGTCCCAACTCGCGGCCATCGAGCTGATGCCGTGCTCGTGCATTTCCTCGATGCACGCACACATTCATAAGTTACACCGCTGCTTTCTTGCCCGCATCGAGCAGCTCGCCGTCGGTCGTTCGACCCATCATAGTCATACTAATACATCACCCATACTTACTTACACATACACACATACATCCAGCGAGAAACGGCAACGGCCTGTGATCTAGTTGTGTGTCGGATGCCTCGCGCGCGCGCCCAAGTTCCCGGGGCGGGAATACGACGACCTAGCGGCTGCGAAGAGAGTCTCTTCTTCTAACCGACAGAGTGAGAAATCAAAAAGAGAGAAAGAAAAGAAGAGAGTGTGCGCGCGCCAACAGTCGTCGTCGTCGTCGTCGCGCAGGATATAAGTACACACGCACGGACGTGAGAAGAGCGGATCGCTGCGGCTGCGAAAAATTATCCGTGCAGTGCATGCGCCGGGTTCCATTCCGCCGGGTCTCATATATACCTATACCTGCAACCCACGAGACGACTTTCCTGCTCTCTCTCTCTCTCTCTCTCTTCCCGGGA
>UCQR01085496.1:7627-19748 GCA_900474235.1 Cecidostiba semifascia | reverse complement strand
GTATGTATAAGTATCTTGTATATCAAAAAGAAATAAAAATTTTAAAAAAGCATAAATAATTGCACATTTTGACTAGCAAAGTATCAGACGAACCTCCTTAACGTCCAATTCGGGTGGAAAAATAGACGGGGCGCATCGCGACATATTTCCTTCGTGTTATGAAAAGTAGCACTGAAGTAACCGAACAATAGTACATTGTGCAACTAGGAGGGAAAATCGGCTTCTTCTAATAAGGGTGGTATTTAGGCATTGATGGTTACATTACGAGTGCTCAAATTACCATCCAAGTCTGAAAAAACCACACTTCCCTCGTTATTGCAAATTGTGATTTTTTTAAATAAGAGCACAAACAGCTCTTTTTCAAGAATGGAAAACGAATGGAGAATCGGAAGTTTAAAAAACTATTGAAACTTTTTATTGCTAAAGGTATAACTATATTGTACTATCACGAATTCGTGATATTTAAAAAATTTTTATCTAAAATTCGAGATCCTGCTAAGAAACTGATTACCAAATTATACGTTTCTTATTTTATGATAATTCAAACTCGTTTGTTTAGAATTGTTTGAAAATCTAAATGTTTTTGCTAGTGCTCTGAATTATTTCATAAAATAGGCATGTTAGCATCTGCAATTAAAAAAAAAAAACGTTTGAACATACATGAACCACTTTAAATAAAATAAAAATAAATCACTCAAAGTAGAGAATTGTATAATTAAAAACTGCGCAGTTCTTCTTATTCGTCCGGATCACACAATCATTCATACGTGATTAAAGCACCTTTTTAAATTTTGTAATTATCAATTTACGTAGACTTGAATAATAAAAAACCGACCAGGGCTTATTATAATAAAGCATCAAACGATACATAAGTGATTGATCGTTATTACTTTTTTACTGTTAAATTTATATTATTACTTGTCGAAATTGAAATAGCTGTAATGAATGACGTCGGGTAAGTAAAGATTGATCACCGCTTAATTTAATGAGACGAAATAATAGTTATAGCAAACATATTAAAGACGGAAGTCTTATCATTTTGTAAAATTCTGCAATTTAAATTGGCTTGTCTGTAGCATATGTAAGAATATTGAATTCAATGTATTTCTTTAAATCGATTGCAATTTTTATATATTCACTAACGTAGATAGTCCGCTTCTCAGAATAAAGTGAACATACCGTGAAATCATGTTATATTTACTAACATAATTAATATGTTAGAATGCACATATCTTTTTTTTATTTGGTGATCTGTGATACTTTAATGTCTCTCCTCAGCTTTTATGTTTTATCACAGCTGGATTGAAGTGTGGAAGTTGTCTTCTCATGTCAAAGGACAGAATGCATGGAATTAACTTCAAATTATCTAGTCCATGTACTCCCACCATTCTTTTTCATAACCCTCGTGCACATGTTCCGATAGCAGTTTCCTTCGACTGTCACAGTATCTGTTATTAAAATTAAGATCCGTTAAAGTGATTTCACTGTGAAATGTTTATTTTTTAAATACAAATCATATAACTGTATGCTTACCTGTACTTGTCTTGAACCTTTTGCTTGATATCTGCCAAATTTTCACTAGTGATGTCTCTTTCAAGATACTCTGAAAGAGTTTCTGTTGCACTCTCCAAATCCTTTTGATTATCTTCAAACATCACAGACTGATTATTTTTCTTTAGATAATAAGCAAAGACATAGGTGTACATCAGTGTCTGCCTGCATGAGCATAAAATGTCTACAGCCTTCTTTAAAAACTGAACCTGAAAAGAAATTTGTATTAAATTAAGTATGGTTTAAAAAAAAGTTTAAATATTCAAATCATTGCAAATGAATTAAATAAAGCGTAACGTACCTCTATCCAAGACATGTTGTGCTGCTGCATCTCCTCCATCTTTTCTTTCACGCTTGCATACAGTTTGTTTTCAAACTTGAGCGACTGCATGTGGTTCATGTATCTGTTACAGTAGAACAGATATCTTTGCAGAGCTGCCCTTGACTTCTCTTGGGCGTCCCTGGCCGTCTTCGCGTCTTCTGCATCGTATCTGTTGCAATTGTACCAGCTTGAGCCATGTGGTTCCCAAGGTCCAAGGCAGACCCAACAGAACTCAGTCTTGCAGTTCTGGTTCTTGCAAATCATATGATTACACCCGCCATCTTTCTCGATTGTTACTTTACATTTAATGCACTCTTTCGTGTTAGCTGCGATCCAATTAGATGTTTCGGAGTCATCATCGCACTTTTTTATCCACTTGCGTAGGAGATGACACTTAACTGGATCATGCCAGTTTTCGCCACAATGGAAACAGAAGGTATGATTGCACTTGCAGGTTACAGGCTTGGGCTCCACGTATTGCACTTTGATAGCATTGTTGCAGTCTGGAGATGGACACCACCTTAGCAGCCTGTTACACTGTAGACAAGTAATATAGGTTAAATGGCTGGCAATCAATTAAAGTTAATTTTGCTAGATTTTACTCTAACTACTTACTTCAACAAAACTATTTGTGATGAGATGCTGATACTTAAGTTTAACTTTTGAATCTTTTACAAGACGCATAACACTGGCATCGTCTACTAAGATGTCACAAGCATGAGCAGCACAAGCTATCGTTTGACCCACTCCCTCTTCCATGATCTTAGTTTGAAGGTATTCACCCCAACAACCAGTACAGAATCTGTGGCCACATTCTAATCCAGTCATCATCTACAAAGATAAAGGAGAATTGTAAATATAATTCGTCAATTATGTATCAGCTTATGAAAGTTAAATACAAGTACTTACATATGTCGGTAAAGTCATGAAACAAACTCCACATTCTTCTGTTCCATTTGTTGAATTATGCCTTGACTGTAAATTAAGTATTTTTAAGAAATTTTTTATGTCTCAGCGCAGCACGAAACTGTAAATTGTTACATGATTGATACATACCATTAAATTTTGGGAAGAACGATTCCTACTAATTACAGGACCTTTTCTAAAGGGATTTATAACATGAGCTTCTGCAAACAACTTTTCTTGATCTCCATCATAAAATCTTTCCATTAATTTTTCCTTGTCCCACTTGAAGTGATTTAGCAAAATTCGAGTGGTTGTGGCTGGAATCTGAAAGTTCATTTGTTAGTTTGATGTTTAAGAGCCTCTTTTTAAATCTTTCTTTCATGATTGTCACCCAACTTACTTCTACTACTGTGTTAACTTCTTTTATTGTATCTACCATATGTTGAACAATTTCTTCAGTTGAAAGAACTTCAAATGGATACTCGTCAGCTTCGCTAGCTCTTTCACGAGGATTGTTTGACTCAATTTCCATGGCAAAGTCAACATCGTCTCCACTGGATTCATTGCCAGAATCGACATCGTCATAAAGAGTTTCCTCTTCGGAATCCATTTTTTTTCCTCAATTTCTTTTATCAGGCTTTTATCTCCCTCCTTAAAACATAAAAAAGAAAAAGTAACATTAATAAGTCTTTTCTGTTGCAACAAATTGCCTTCACAGAGATCAGTTTTTTTTTTACTTTTTTTGTTCAACCAAGTCATAATAAAGTTAGCAATGTATAATATCATATCATATCATCATCAACACACACTTGCTCACGCATTCGCACTGAAGTTTCAAATTGTCATGGTTTTAAAGTATACTTGACTAATAAAACATCAACTAACAAAATGGTTACTAAAACCAAATTAAAAGAAACAAAGCCAACAGGAGCAAAAGATCCAGAAGCATCCAAAGTGGAACACCCAGAACTAGAGTGTGGAAATGTACCAGAGCAGCAGAAGCAGTCTCAGTGAAGGTTAGAACGACATGGAAGAAGCTTTCCAATGTCTGAGACGAAAAAGAGGAACGGAAAAACGTCAACGAGGAGTATAAGCGCGACGGGAGGCGCGATTTCTTATCACACGAGCTGGAAAGAGAACGGGAATATACAGACAAGCCAGTCAGCAGAAAGCGACGTTATGGACACATCCGAGTGAAAGCGATTTTTTCTCCTTCTCTCACGGCCCACTGTCCTAAAAAAGTACACAAGTATATCTCGTTCGCGGAGATGCACTCGCTCACACTGTATGTATGTACATACGTACAATTCACGCCTTATACTGATTTCTACACAGCATACATACTTATTAAAGCCTCGAACGAGCAGAGGCTATAGCCAAGACACTTTTTTTCCACACTGATGAAGTATCTACTTATATACTCAGCCGCGGAAACTCTAAACCGTCCGGAGTCACGCTCGACGCGCGCTGACGAAAGTTATACGAGACTCCGTCGTCCTCGTGCACTCGCTTCCATGGGAACAGTATTATAGTGAGCCTGAGAAAAACCAGGAGCGCGACTCCGAACTGGACACTTTCCGAGAGGCTTCGAGGACGAAGGAAGACTGCGCTCAGCGACTATTTAAGTAAGCTCAGTGTGATGCGCGCGCGCGATCAACTCTTCCACCATGTTTGCTTGTTCTCTGTCTCGCTCGCACTCCCGCGTTCGTTCACTTGCGCTCTTTCTCTCGACATACATATACTTATATATAATATGAATCGTATGATAGGGTTTCCTCTGACTTTCACTTATGCGAATCCCATTGACCAGAAATCATCGCTCTAATTGTGCTTGAGACTTTTACAGAAATTTAATTTAAAAAAATAATAATAATAATAATAATAATAAAATAAAAGTGCTCTTAACGAATTTAAAATACTATATTAATTTTTCATAGCAAAGTCAAAGTAAAACAATCTTTCGGAACCTTCTGTGGCTATACTTATAGTAGGTACGCGAAGGCTTTCTATCGATATAATAGTGTGTGGCTTCAATGCACGCGTTTGCGGTGATGCGCACCACCTATACACTACAACTGTGTGCAAGGCGAACAATTAATTGGAAATCGGTGACTTTAAAAAACGAGTCGAAATTTCGAACATTTTTTGCCGAAAGAACGGATAATCCGGTGAAGGATTAAAAACTCCGATGAGCGAGCTATTTTTGCGTATATTCACCGTTATACTCCTGTTTCGTTGCTATCGGAGCACAGTAGTCGTTTCATCATCCGAGTTTATTGTTCGCTTCCGTTGTTAATTGATGATAGCGCGTCGTTCCGAGTTCATTTCGTATCGTGTCAAGGGATATAATCAACGTGACTCGCTGTGAACGTTGATGTTATACTGAATGAAAATATGCGACAAACCTTCAGAAATCTTATTATCTCCTTATCTCAGTAAAACTTCACTCACACGCATACACATAGGCACTCCGCAGTTTGCGATGATTCACATCCGATTTACGTAAAGTACTGAAACAAAATTGCTCGCGTTCGTTGGCACGACAAAAGCTCTGCAACAACGAAATCGCGCGATATTTCAGCAACACACCGACGGTTCAAGAGAAACCTTTTGTCCGAGCCGAGCACAAAGGAGAAAAACTGTAAAAAGACGAGCACTAGCGCGCGCGCGTTCTTTGATGAAAAACTGCGAAAATAACAAAAACAACAACAGCATCAGCAGCAGCCGAACGAAAAGAGAGAGAAAAAAAAGCAGTGATGGTCGAATCTCAAAAATAAACGAGAGAACCGCGGCTGATGCACTCAAAGCGCCACCGAGCAATGCACGATAAATTTCGTAAATATAGAATATAGCAGTAGAGGCTAATATTATACTTTGTTCGTACGCTAGCAGAGGCCACTGCCTGTCCCTTTAAAACACCGCGAGACTCCGTTCGTTCTATCTGTCGCTTGGCCACGGACGCGATTATAACCTCCTTTATAGCGAGTGCGCGACGAGAGACAGAGAGAGAGATGTACTTGATGTGAATATAAAAAAGAGGCGCGGGCGAGAGAGAGACCTACTTTTCACACTTTTCTGATCTATACACAGGGCCGAGCGCAATTTTCATTTTGCTATTGCCATACTTTTTACATACTTATAGTAGCCCGGATTTTCTTAACCTTCAAGTGCGTGAAAAGTTCTCTCGTCGTATACCCTCCTTTTTTTTGACCGACGGAGGCCGAGCCTTGACCGCATTTAGGGTCGCCGCGCTCTCGAAAGAATTTGACCTTTTCTGTGCCTAATGTACAAGCAGACTGGCCTACCTACTTACTCGGGCAGCTTGCGTTCTCTTGACAACGGATTCGCGGGAACTTTTCGGAGTTTTTTTTACTTACTTGCGGGTATTCGATTATTGAGCGGTGATTCACAAGCTGTCGACTAAACCGGAAGCATCAGTTGAGTTTCTTTACGTAATCGACAGAATAAAACGTTCGAAAATCGTCGTTTTATGGATTGCATTTACGAATCGCCTGTAAATACTAAGCACCAGAATCACAGACTGTTTGTAGCTTACTTACTCGAAAAAGAGAGAAAGCGAGATAGAGGAGTCAAACAAGTATATAACGGCGTGAGACTCCAAAACGTAGCAGACTCTTTTCCCTACGGCGATGATAAGTTTCTGTTCTGCAGAGACTCTTCCTCGTTTTGTTTTCTCTCTCGGTCTCTCTCTCTCTCTCTCTCTCTCTCTCTTCAGCAACGCATCCAAGCGCAATGGCTGCTAGGAACGCAACAGAACAAGTCCATATGATAGCGTGCAATGCGCCCAACGACGGTTTACAAGCGCACCGATGGACTCGTAACTAACTTCAAAGCGCTAACTGTCAATATCGGCCGCCCCTGAGTATGTGGCTTGTGTGCTTGATACACGCAAGAAACAACGCACAATAAAAGCACGAAAGAGAGCGGGCTACTTATTATATTCTTCTCTCACTCGATATTTCGGAGCAAAGCCTCGACACGTTTATGATTCTCTCTAGGCCACGCCGCTGCTGCTGGCCGTTTTAGCATAACTCTTTTTCACACTGCTCAAGTTCACAGGCAGTATTTCCGTTTAACCTTGACTAATACTCGAGACTAGACGCACACATACACACACACATACGCATGCACACACTTCTTCTGCACGATTATTCCTCTCGGCAACTGGCGAAAAAACAATCAAGTCTTGAGCTTACCTTGGCTTATACGCTTATATCTGCTCCACTAGTCGGGACTGCATACACAAAGAGCAGAAAATATCCAGTATATAGCACACTTCCTTGACTCGAGTGCACACAAAGAACTGCAAGAGACGTTGTCCTGCTCTCTCTCTCTCTCTCTTTCAGGGTGCAGTACAGACTGCAGAGCGTCCTCGGATCGGTGTGCGCCTGGAAACAGACCGACGACGACTGCGAAGCTGATGCCTCTGTAGGTGCAGTCTAACACTTGCGAGAGATGGACTGCTTCTTCATGGCTAGCCCGTCATACTGGCTCTCTCCTTGAGTCCTCCCTCTATTTCCAGGCTTCCAGCGCCTTGATGCACATGCACACACAGTGATATATATGCAAGCTTGCTCGTCGTGTGTTATATTTACATCAAGCTTCTGTCTCCAACGGCGACGGTAACTACACCCGAGGAAAGTATAAGATGAGTAAGTATACGGAACGAGAGGGAGCGAAAGAGATACACTGCGAATTTTGTTGTGACCGCGTTGATTGTGAGCTGCTGCTCTCCACTCCACACACTAGTCTGCAGCGTACAGCCAGCAGCAGTCAGCCTCGTCCCTTCCCCCGCTCCGCTCCGCTCTCGGCGTGTGGTCTCTCCCTCTCTCTCTCCCTCTCACCCTCGTACTCTGTCTCTTTCTGGCTTTCGATTTTTCTTCGAGAGGGCCTGTATGATACACTTGTGTATGCGCAAGCGTATAGGTGTATTCATATACCTATAGGTATACGGGATAGGAGGGAACGCAAGATTTCTGAAACTGTGTGTTGTATATCGTCTTTATATCGTACGGGCTCTATACATGTTTGGCCGTATGTATGTGGAATCTGAAGTGAGCTGCGAACAAACTCTGGAATATACCTATATATAGATATACGAGTGAGGGTATACGCTCAGCTGATGCTAGGACAGTGGTGTAGTTGCTTGGGGACCGGGCTGATGGGCATTTGAAACTGAGAGCGTTCGATATTCGGAGCGGCAGTGCTTTAATGTATATTTTTTTAAAGAAAAATAATCAATGGTCTGCCGCTTTAGAAGGAAAAGTCAGCTTTTGTGTACTGTATTTTGTAAAAAAAAAAAAAAAATTACAACTCGCCGTCTACTTGCGGAGTGGCTATTCACTCGTAAAATCAGTGTACTAGTCGAGCACTCGACAACGAAATCGATTTTAAATTACGTGAAATCGGCAAATCCACTTGAAATCGCTTCGATGCAATCAGGTCCGAATTGTGCAATCGTCGCCTTCTACTGCACGCTTTTTGTACGAAAACTTAGTAGAACGCTTACATGGGATTTTTTTTTCGCAAAGTCGCTTTTATTCTTGCTTTTTTTTCTTCAAAAACCGCCGAGAGGCATCGGAAATAACAAGCCGGAAGGAGCTTCTTCGATTTTCTAATGAGCATTTCATTTGTGAGTCAACGAAATGCATGAAAAAAAAAAACGATGTCAGCTATAAGTATAATTATGCTCTTATGAAACTGATTTAACAGGGAGAACTCCGTACGTTTTAACAAAGAAAAAGCTTCCTCGCCTTGGACTATCTACTTTTTTTAAACGAAGCTTTATTTAATATTTTTAAAAGCAAAAAGACGCGTGTAATAAATATATCAACATATTCTTTGTTTAAAAAATACAATAATTTCTATAATGCAGCTATGTATATCCGAAAAGTTTTTACCAACCGCAGACTAAAAAAGAAGAAACCATCTATTTTTCTTGATCTAAATATAAAACATCTTTTCACCGAGTCGATTAATTACATCGATTTTTTTAACGCTGCCGATTTCGTGCATTAAAAGTTGCAAAGTTTATAATAAAATATTGATCCGAACAAAGTCATCCAAACGGCATACGATTCTCGAGTAATTTTAATTCATCGTTGACTCCTTTAAAATTTGAGCACGCAAACAAAGAAACGTATTAACAATAACAAACTGAAAACACAGTCATCATATCAGTGCCGACGACACTGCTACGCGCTAGAGAGACAGAGACAGAGAGAGCGAGCGAGCGCACATTGCGCCGCACGATGATCCAAAGAGGCGCGCGCACCTTTTGCCTCCGCCACTGATGCAGCTGACAGCCGCGTCTCTTCTCAAATCGCTCTCTTTACGTGTATGTAATCCTACACTCTCTGATACTGTGATATCTCCGCTCGTATTATAATTGTGCTAGTGTTTTCATTGAAGAATCGAGGCGAAAAAATGCTGTAGGAAAAAAAGATGAGTCTGCCCAGCGTCAAGGACTACACACTGCTGGAGAAAATCGGGGCTGGCAGCTACTCCACGGTGTACAAAGCCTTCAAGAGGGTGAGTCGACTACTTTTGTTGTTGTTGTTTATTGCAGCGAGTTCGTTGGTTCGAATGATAACATATTCGCGGTGTTTGTTTTGGACGATATTTTTAATGGGCTGATGACACGTGGGAGTCGAGTACTTATTATCTACTATAATACTCGTGTGCGAAACGTTCGATGTATTGGAAAGTGCTTACAACTCGCGTTGGAGGTTAGAATTCTTGCCGTGGACTATATTTACATCTATGCAGCCGGGGTGGTTGTGAAAACTGTGTATAGCTATATCGGTATACGGTATTGATTTGAAAATTGTGGTTATTTTTTTGATTCGGTGAGTCATAATGGAGCAACGGATTATCTAGATTATTTGACGATCGATATATTAGGCGATAGTTGAATTTTGAATGCATTTGTTGATGATTTGTTGAACGAAAAAAATGTTGTTATTACGCAAAATGTATAAATAATAAATTGCAAATAAATGCAAATTTATTCTTATGAAAATATTTACTTTACTAGCAATCATTTTATTTTTCATTATTTATGCGATTGTATAATATTGTTAATATATACTTTTTTGGTCTACATGCTACAAACATTTTTCACAACTTTATGTACATTTTACTGTCTAATTATTTTCTATTTCAAACTCTTATTTGCTCCAATTATTATTGTAAACGTTAAGTTTTTATAAGTGGCGAGAATTTCATTATAACGAAAACATCTTGGATCAAAAATGCAAGGAATGAACCCTGAAATACCGACAGATTCCTAAGTTTCGCATACCAAACAAGTTTCTCGTTTTATACTTGGAATTTATCGTCGTTCTTATCAAAACTCCACTTCGCGCTATACCTATACCAATAATTCTCGTCATTTATGTAATCAAAACAAACGTGTTAACAATTGCTAAAGTGAATTGCGAACAAAAAAGCAGTCACTCGAATAGTATGCATAAGTAGAGCTTATTTTGGCATAAGGATTTGTATATAGCTATAATAACGACATTACTAATCACCGGCGTTATACATGTTTGTTTTCCCCCAGGATGGCTCTCGCGAGGTGGTGGCGATCAAGTGCGTGGACAAGTCAACGCTCTCGAAATCAGCGATCGACAATCTCATTACGGAAATTAATTTGCTCAAGATACTCAAACACGAGCACATCGTCGAGATGCGGGACTTCTTCTGGGACGAGGGGTGAGTTGAGTGATAAAGTGGACAATCCAGTACACGAACCCGCGTCACGTGTATTAGGGTTGATGTCTCTGCCTATCACTTATAGTATACAGCAGATATTATAATGACGGAATTGATCGGTTTGATTTTGGATGAATTTTCTGTGAAAAAAAAAAACCAGTTCTATCAGAGATTACGTATCTTTAAACTAGAAAAAAAATGTTATTGTAAAGATATCGCCACGTCATGTATTTGACAAGCTGTCTCGGAACTATTGATTTTACAACAAAATAGTTCAACCGCAGATATTATTCATATTCATTTTTGAACTAAAAATAAGCACGCTTATTTGACAAGCGCCGCTTTGAAGTATTGATTTTACAAAAGTTATTCTTACAGCGGATATAAGGGAAAGAGATGTATAATATTATAAACGAGTGCATTTATAGGCATATCTATATCGTGATGGAGTATTGCGACGGCGGCGATCTGTCGAATTTCATCAAACGAAAGCACAAGCTGGCCGAGCAGGTCTGTCGAAAGTTTTTGCAGCAGCTCGCGCTGGCACTCAGGTACCTGCGCAACCACAACGTTTGTCACATGGATTTGAAGCCGCAAAATTTGCTGCTTATCAAAAGGCCTGCCCTCGTGCTCAAAGTTGGAGGTTCATTATATTTTTTTTATAAAGCTTTTTTCTGTATCTAACAAAAATTAAAAAATGAATTCACTCAATTCAATTTAAAAAATATGTTATCATTTATGAATTGAATGCATTAACGCAAAATTAACGAACAACCGAATTGTAATATCACGTTTATTATTCATTCGTTCAATTTACCCGTCGCTTCATATTTGCATAATTATAATGAAATGAACAGTCGACGTTTGAAAAGACAAAATAAATCTGTCATAAACTCGGTATACCCGTGCAGAGTGCAAACGAAATTAACGAAAAATCAAATAAAAACTCAAATTCTCATTTTGCACATCCACAGACTTCGGTTTCGCCCAGTACCTGAGCAGCTCGGAGACAAAATTCTCGATACGAGGTTCGCCTCTGTACATGGCACCGGAGATACTACTGCGGCACAAGTACGACGCCCGGGTGGACCTGTGGAGCGTCGGCGTGATAATGTACGAGTGTCTTTTCGGCAAGGCGCCTTACTCGAGCAACAGCTTTCCCGAACTCGCCGAGAAGATCAAAGACATGAGGCCGATCGAGGTGATTATAACCCTCTTCTCGTCGTCGCTCCTTATCCCCTAATCCATTTAGTCGACTGCTGCTCGCTACAGCCACGACACAATAATAGCTCTCACCAGCCCTTTCGTTCAATATGGTTTCGCGCGCCGGTTTTTTTTTTTGAGGGGACATGCTGAGAAAATTTATGAAAGTAAACATAAAGTCCAGTAAAGGCTTTTCGTTTACGGTGAAAAAATATAGAGTTCTCAGCGAGGTTGGCTTACGGCAGGGATTAGTTCTTGAGGGATGCAAAAAGTGTGGCTGAGTCATAAATTTTCAAGAGCGTTTACTTTGTCGAGTCCTTTTTTCACGGATTGCCGGCCACGTGCCACTTTCTTTTCTCTTGCCCCTACATGCCTTTTATGTCTTCTTTTTTTTTTTTTTTT
>UCQR01085477.1:1580-14942 GCA_900474235.1 Cecidostiba semifascia | reverse complement strand
GAGAGAGAGAGAGAGAGAGAGAGAGAGGTGTCCGAATGGAAAGGGCGACGCACCCATGTTTGTATTATAGAAAAAGGCGGCGTTGTGTGCAGAGCGTTCGTATATACATGGGATAATAAATTATGTAAATAATAAAGCCACAGGTGCGCGCGCGCGTGCGCGATTCGTCGCAGTTTCAATTGTTTCGCGCGTATGGACACACTCGTGTGCTCTTCTCGCGTATAATATAATGTTTGAATAGAATTGATTGTTTTCCAATGAATCGTCAATTATTTCATAAATCCTGATTGTATTTTGGGTAATGAGAAATTTTTAAGGAAAATTTTGAAGGGTTACGTACGCTCTATAAATAACCGGCCCTGAGATCCCGTATATACAAATTATCGATGTATATTAACTTTATAATAAATCTACAGCGACGAGAGAGAGAAGCCGGGCGTCACGAGGGACATCCTCCATACCATCATCTCGAAAAAGCCATCTTAAACAGGATCTCTTAAAAAAGGCTACTACGATGAGAGGATGAGGAGAGATAAGTAAAAAAATGAAGGAATTAAAGAGCGGCACAGTTCGTTCGCAGCACAGTAATAACAATCGCGGTGGCGGTGCGCGCGATTCGCGCACACGCCCTTATTTGCCGTAGTTTACCGGCGAGCTGTAATCATTTCCATCCTTGGGCGCTTTTTTTCTCTCTCTCTCTCTCTCTCTCTCCCTCTCTGTCCCTCTCCCTCTATCTTCTTCGTGTATATACCGATGCTGATGTTTGGTCAATGAAAAGCACCGAAACTTTCCGGTTGTGCGGTGCGCGTCGATCCTTATTATTTTTGTCTCTCTCGCTTGCTTTCTTCTTTCTTTGCTCTTTTATTCCCATATTAAGCGCGCGCGGTAATTTGAGCGAGCGCAACTGGGTCGATGAAACCGACAGTTATGGGCATTTTTTCTTCGCTCTTTATGCGAGAGAGTTGACTCTGGCGTTATAATTCGACGCCCAAATGATGTCTATCCTGGTACCAAAATTGATATAGTAGTATAAATACTAAATTAATTAAACGCCTTATACACGCCTTATAAACTAAAATTTACACGTATAGTTACTCGATCGCTGTATACACATTCCGCATTATAAATACTGACTCGCTTTCGTACAGCCGTTCGCGATAAGATAAAAGCCGCGGGTAGCTTTACGCGTTCCATTCTCTTATTTATCAACAAAACTTATATTTAACATCGGGAGTGTATATGAGAGAAAGAGAGAGAGAGAGAGTGGCCCCGTTCAACAGCCGCAGAATTATAGGGAGATTTTATCGCGACCAGAGCCGCACTTTATACTTATATGTACTATATAATATACCTCGTATATAGCTTGAAAATTTACGCACATATAATATACAAGAGAGCAGAAGAAGCGGAGCAAACAGCGCTGATGCTGCTCTTCTTCAGTTTCGCGCGCGTTTACGCAAAAAAAATCAGGGTCAACACTCTCTCGCGCGTATCATTTGGATAAACATTGATAGCGTCTCTCTCTCTTTCTCTTTCTCTCTCGCGTGTGTATGGCGGATATTTTTCTCGCTTTCGTATATACATGTTCTTCCCTTAATATATAGCTATTGTTGAATTGCTCGTTAAATCTATAAGGCGGAAATTATTTTAATTGATATATGATTTTTGAATAATTATTATTATAAATATGCGCTGCGTTTTATAATGAAAGTATTATTATGCGCTGATGATTATGAGATTGTTTCGCGAATGCATACGATATCCAAAAATACAATGCAGCAAGTAGGTCAGAAATGTGATCTCACCACGTACGGCGACGGAAAAACTGGAACAGATGCTGCGTAAATTAAGTTAATCACGGCGTTATATTGCGGCGAATAATACAATATCTCTCGTTATACTGTTTTTCGAAATAAGGCCTGCAAAATTAGCCGTCATCAAGTGAGAAAAAAACAACACTTTTGTCAGAGCATTTGTGCGTGTGTATAGTATACACACGATATCTAGAAACTTTTGTTTTTTCCCAACTACTCCCATCTCTCTCGAAGAGTTTCGGGCACCTCACGCTATACATGCCCGCCACACAAGCGGGTGATAATTACCGAACCACTTCGGCGCGTTTAGCACAGCTGATTCTCGTTATGTCAACAGCTGATTAACGCCTCGTGAAGCATATTTATTATTAATACTGCGAATTAACGCCGGAGCGCTGATCAGCGCTCGAGAGGAGACTTGGCGCCATAAAAATCATAATCGTCGTCAACGACGAGAGCGTTCAGAAAAAAAAAGATTTATTGTATATCGTAAATTCGTTACAATGCTGCTGTACAATGTCTAAAATTATAACCATCGCTCGCGGAAATAAAATATAAAAATAATCCTCTTCGACTTTCCAATGAAGTCGACGACGACGAGCAAAGGAAAAGTTACTGCACACCGGCGGGCGACACGCACCTGATGTACTCGGCAGAATTTTTAATAAAGTCGTAGTAGTATAGTAGCGTATTAAAAGGAAAATCCGCCACCACCGCCGCGAGCTTCGTCGAAAATGATAGTAGCGCGGGCATTAGTATCTTCATCGCATATCGGCGTAAATATAAACGGGAGTACGTGAGGCCGGCTTATTACTTCAGGATGCATAAATTGCGGCATTTTTGCCGCGGCTCTACGAGACACGCGCGCGCGACGACGCATATTAATGAACAGGACTACTGCTGTGAGAAGACGCGAGTAGAGACCTCTTCTCTGTGTTTTTTTTTATTCTTCTTGTTCGAGAGGCTAGTCTCTTTCTCTCTCTCTTTTGCAGCGTCGTCCTTTGTCTTTTTTTCGACTTGTTATATCATATAAATTTAATTATTTTGTAAAACCAGGCTCGATCTTCTGCTATATAGATCGATTGACCGCCGCGAGTAGTATAGTGAGTGTACTCTGGCCTTTTATTGGCGTTATTAAATTATGATTGCGCTCGTTTTGCGTAATCTAATGAAAATATGAGCGGATTATATTGAAGACCATTATCGCCGCGCGGTTTCTTTTTGCGCTCGAGAATTAAGCCGTGATGCGGTGAGTCAATGACTGTAATAAAATCAAGCGCGGCTATCCGGAAAAGACCTCTAAACAATGAGGAGGTGGATGCGCGCGGGCGAACCGTAAAACGCCTTCCGAGAATATTATTGAGTAATCACGCGCGGTTTGTGGTAAATACAGCACACACGCTCACTCCAAATCGAAAAACACCATAAATTTTCATTTTTTTTTTTCAAATAACATACAGATAAGAGACTATTCCGAGAAAGGGCCAAATGGATCACACATCATCAAAGATGAAGAAGAAGCAAGCTGACTTACGTAACCCGTCTGTAATATAAGAGCTAAGAGCACATATTAACGGTACTATACATATATCGCGCGCGGCAGGATCTAATCAAACGGCATCACCTGCTGACGACGCTACACACATATAACAAAACGTCCTGTCCTCCTCCGTATAACAGCCCATCACACGGGGTGGAGCTGCATATATCGAGAAACAGGAAAAAGTCGCGCGCGCGCGCGCGAGGGAGCCGGTAATTGAAGGATGAGATTGAAAGATATCCAGTGTGTAATGACAGGCAATAAAAAGCAGCTGGAAAGTGATGGATGACTAGATCTCTCTTTCTCTCTCGCGGTGCGGTGGCCGACGTATAGCCACTATATACTGCTATATGCTATTTATAGGGGCGTAAACCGCTTCGCGCGAGCACGCTCTTTATTATGTCGCGAGAGCCTTGTTCAGCGGCTTTTTTTTCTGCACCGCTTGGTATATACTCGTGTATATATAATGTAACGTTTACTGGATATATGTATATATACATATATCGTCTACTTTGCTTTATGCCTTTGCGGAAGCTGTAGTAGTATATATCGGCGGTTTTTTTTCGCACACGCGTTATATTATGTGCGTTATTATTGCGTGTGTAATATACACTTTTGAGACGCGAAGGCATTGTCCGGTTTTTGTTCTAGAAAACTCGAACGCAATTGCGCAACAGAGTAGCGATCCGAAAAGAGGCGCCCGACAAACAAAGCTTCGCGAAAATATCTCGAAATCTGCACGTATATACGATGTTATTTTCGCGCGCCTGTATATCTGTATATACATACTCTCCGCGCAACGCGGACTGACCCCAATAGAGAGCATCTTTGATAAACACGGAGATGAGAGAGAATTCGGTGCAACGAACGTGTCCTGGTATTACGTATATATGTATATACGTATATATGAAAATTCTCCATAGAGACTGTAATACTCGGGCTTGACGGGATCATCCGGATGTCTACGTCGGATTCTGATGTCGAGAGCGAACTGAGTAGATTTTTGGCAAAGTGCGGCGAGATATTCGCGCTTCATCGTGGCCCGTGTCCAAGAGCGAGAATTCGCGTGAATTTTCCGTGTCGGACGGCTTTTTGTGATGTGCGTCGACGCCGCCGCAGTGCAAAAAAGCTCTCGTGTTCTTTAAAGGTTGGAACTTTATATTTAAGAGCCTAATTACTGAGGATACTCGAATACAAAATTTAAATTGTGAGAATATAGTTATACTTTCTAGGAATAAAACTCAAGTAGCACACATCAATATTGTCCGATGATAATTAACCAAAATCTGGTACGTGATGTATAACTTTCTTTTCACGGAAAGTAGCCAACCAGGCGCATCAGCAGCGAGAGAGATTATATAGCCTCGACCGACGGATCATCAAACAAGAGCTAACACTCAAACAAATTCGGCCGATTTATCTTCATAATAAACGGGCCAGAGCAGAATCCAATTTTAGCTAGCTCGTTTGCAGAAGAGAAAGAACAACGTCCACTTATTCGACGTGACGAATAGCACGTATATTAGCTTCACATAGAATCCACAGGTGCAAAGTAGAGTATACTCTCGAGGAAAAAGCTCAGCAGCTATTATACCAAAGCCAAAAGAAGCTTGCGACGTATACAGAAAATAACAAACAAGCTCAACAGTCCGCAAATCGTCTGCGTGGGCGTGTGCAGCGCGGAGAGTTGGAGCCAACCAGCGGATAATTAGAGGCTGTTTTATGCGGCGGCAGCTTCTATCTTGGCCGAGTCTAGTCACCACTGCTTAGTGTTTCTTTCTCTCTCTCTCTCTACTGCTGCTGATTCCGAGAAATCCTTTTTGGCTCTGGCGAATGTCAAAGCGAGCTTTTGTCGATACTAATTATAATTAAGGAGGTATCGCGTATGATTAATTACACACGAGAAATATCGCGTGTGTCTGTGTTATAATAGAGCGAAGCCGAAAATATAATGTCGATGTTATAACTCCAGGAGATTATTAAAAAACGTGACGCAAAAAAAGTATCGATTTCATTGCCTGTCAATGACATGCGGCGGCTCTCGGGAATAAATAAGTTTTTCTTTGTGATTCATTACGGCTGCCGAGTAGTAGTATATAGTGTATAATCCCATTATTCGTCACGTGTCTCTCGACGAGACACAAAACATAGTCATCCGTGGTGGCCGCGGCTCCTCGTCGCGATTTTCTCGCTCGACGTCAACATCAGGCTCGTATTTGTCGGGAGTTTGACACCTGATTGCGTGTGAAGTTGGACATTAATGGGCCGCAGACTCGTTAAAGTGTACACAAGAGAGAGAGAAAAAAAAGAGCGAGAGCAGAAAACATATATAAAGACCGAGTACAGCTCTCATCTCGTGTGTAAAAATAATGGAATCGACTATCGAGACTTGACGATTTCTTTTTATGCTAGCTTACATCTATTCGAATTATACATATACGTTAAGTTTTTTTTTTTCAAACGCTGATGCTTGTTACAAGAGCCGTAGAAGAAAAAATTCATCCATAATTCAAAGTTCACTCAACAAAGAGAGAAAGAGACTACGCCTGACTCTGCATCTAATCGAGAGAATAAGTCACAGCACATCATGACAGAGACACCGAGAGAAAGAGCAATCACGCCAAAAATAGCCTCAATTCTCCCAGCAGAAAGTGGCGCGACACAAAGCTAATCGTGAAAAATTAAGCCGAGAGCTCGGAGCTCAAAGCACGAGTCCCGGAATAAGCTCTGTAATAACCTCCTCTCGCAGCACGAGAGAGAGAGTCGTATATAGACACAGGCATAAAAGCGCGAATTACGTTTACGGCCGTATACGCGCAGATCGCTCTCTCGAACAAAGTAACTGTATGGCTGAGTAATGCGCTCTGCGTTATATGTATATACGAGCGTCGAAATCTTACGCAGCACGTGGTAATTTTCATTAGAGCGATATATAAAGAGAGTCCAAAGAGAGAGAGAGATAAATCGGGCGTATGATCGATGCGGAAGAGAGCGTCGAAGGTACTTCCGTCAATTGCCGCATGCGGTGTATATGCAGATACGTGTAATTGAGCTACTGGTTTTTGTCGTATGATGCTGATGCTCTAAGTATGCAGATGAGTGCAGAGAGTGGGAGAGAATGGAATAAATAAGTTTTTGTCATGCTGATGATTAATTGTGACTATGATGATGATGATGACTTTATAGGCGTTGTGTTGTTTGCTTAATTGATTTTTCTCGTTTGAGTTGTTGTATTGTGTGTATATAGCGTGACTAAAGAATGATCGCAATTGTTTTTTTCTAGATTCTTCTTGATCGTGAGTAAGGTCGTGTGATTGGGTTTTGGAAGAAGCTTTTGGAATTTCCGTGTTAGTTAACAATATTCTTTCCATCAGAGGCTGACTCAAAATCTCACTGAGTTTTGGTTGAGTTATTGTTATATAATTAAAGACGAAACAAGAATCTACTTTACACTGCGATTCTCGTCAAATAAATCTGCACCAATCCTACGCGTAAGAAAGCACGTGTAAAACGAAGTTGAGTACCGTACATATAAGAAGAACCGCTATACCTCTTCCGCAAGTACCCTAATTGGATGCAGGTATATAACTTTTCGCAAAACTACAAAGTAACGACGTCAATTGCTTTCCTGCATACTCATACAAGTCTCAATATAGATCAACAAAGAATATGCATCATCGCACATACCCTACACACAATTATTCAATACTCATCCCAATAATAAAAGTACTCCTCATCACTGCTCCACAATTGTTTACCGCGATAAACGCTTTCGATAGCTATACCTTCAAAACATCTCGCTTATAACGACTAAGTCTAATACCAGACACATTAATATACACAGCTTGAAAAAAACGCCCACCCCACTCAGAAGAAGCTCAACCTACGAAAAAAAGCTCGTCGTCGCTGGCCGGTCATTTATACCCTGTTCTAATCGCAGTGCATAATAGGCCTATATAGCCCGCATACTACTGGTCTCCATCTCTCTCTCTCTCTCTCTTGCGACTGCAGTACTATCATTACGAGCGTTCGCGGCAGCCATCGTGGCGCGGTAGCTCTTTGGACGTGCCGCTACTCTCGAGACTCATCGCCAAGGGGAGATAATTGCACGTTGCACGTGTGCGCGCGCGCGCGCGGCTTAGACGATGTTATACTTTGTCGTGTTTCTTACGTCTGGCTGATGTTGCGCGAAGGATATGCCGAGTTAGTGGCGACTCGCTACCGGGGCTATAAAAACTTCCTCGCTGCGGACAAGTGCATTTACTGCTTCATCGAGAGCACACGCACATCAAGCGAGCGAAAGAGAGAGAGAGAAAGACTGGACGCGTATACGCGTTCTCTTCTCTTTATATGGGGAAATTAGAAAATTAGGTGGAAGAGCTAAGAGCTCTCTCGCGCGGCTGTTTTATTTTCTGTTAACGCGTTCCACTTTGACGAGTGTGCGTGTGTGATTTCCTTTTATTCGCTGCATTCGCGAAAGCTATATATATATACTACTGCCGAGACACACTGTCGGCGGAAGAGAGGATAAAAGTGAATGCCGTACGTACGTTGCGTGTGTGAGATATTTTAAAAATCGACCGAGAGAGGAATCCGATGAAAGACAAAAGAACGATTTGTCAGGATAGCTCTCGCGCGCGTTGCTTTGTTGCGTTTGGAAACGATGTTTCTTCTTCCGGCGATATCTAGATCGGGATCGATCGGTATTGTGTATTCATATGTATGCGTATATTGTAGTCAAGGACGGATCAAAATGCCTCGGTTTTATCGTCGTGGTAATAGCGCTTACTTCTCCCGTCGATTTTATATAAGTAAAACGCGCGATATAAAATGCCTCTGGGAATAAAAGTAAATAACACACTCTACATATGCATCAGCGATGTGTCTTATAGTTAGAGATAGTACATCCAGGTCTGAATCATTCATCGGGCTCAAATTCTCGGAACCAATTAAACTTGGCAGCTCAGATTTTCCGTCATTCTCCCCTCTGTTTCTCATTCACTGAATCGTAGCTCAGCGTTGGAATAATTCAACGACTGCTGGGATTGAAATTCACGGAATAAAGTAAATCGTGTACTTCATCATCAGAACCGCATGACGCTCCTGGAAAAAGGTCGAATGCCTCTGAAAATCTTGTGTTCTTCACGAGTTACCTTCTCTGCGATCGATGTATTATGTTGTTATTGTTGTGCAAAGAGAGCGAACGTAACGATTGGAACGAAATACTATAGACTATAGCTGCTGAAATAGATATAATTGGAGATGGTTGTAATGAAAATTCTTTATCAAAGTAGTGCTTCAGTTTCAGAAGCCCATCTTGCAAAGCCAAGTATAGCCAATGTAAATGTAAGGAATAACGAAACAACAAATGGAAATATTTGCTGAACATATGCTGGAGAAGTTTACAAGATAAGTGAGACTTTAAAGTCAAAGATATACATACTTCAAAACAATTTCAGTGGTATTCGAGAAGAGTCATTATATATTTCCCCGTTTAACGTACATATTATTATCACTAGCTTTCGATTGCATTTCATCTTTCTTATGTGCATCGGGAGAACGGCAAAAGCGCTGATTTGTGCTTTCTCTGCCTCACTTTTAAACAGCGTAATCTACTTCTCTCTCGCCGTCTTTATACATTATCGACTGCAACAGCTCTTTTGCTCTTTCCCTCTTCCAGAGGCGGCGTAACCATTCCCTTGATGATGATGGTGAACGTGAACCGCGATAACGTATTAAAATAATACGACAGCGTGATAAATGCCTGTATTTATTATATAATATCTGCAGTGAGCGACGGGGAAGCTAAGGTAGTCTGTTGGAGTATGTAAATGTAAACGGATGAATTGGTGTCTGGTTTTCCTTGCTTTTCTGAACAACGATAATGATATACCTATTTTGAACTGACGATCTAGAGAATTCATCGGTATTATTAGTCTTATCTTTTAAAAGGCTAAAGACTTAATATAATTAGGCCACAGAATCGTTTTTGTGTATTCTGTTTGTCAGTCAAACAATAAAATTGAATGTCATACTGGCTGATAGCTACAATCGAGTAAAGGAAAAACAAGAATACTTTTTTATGCCTTTGAATTTGATAAAATTTAACTCTTAAGATTTCATGCAACTGTGATGTAGCTAGTTCACCAAGTCAATTTTCATCTAGAAAAGTATAAAGTGTGGAAAAGTACGTTTACCGCTGTTTGATGCAGTTATGTAATTAATCTTATTAATTTTGCAACTACAGTTAAAAATTCATAAAAGTTGAACTACGTTTTCATCGTCAGAAGCATGTTGACTTAGAGGTATGAAAATAAAAATGTTCTAGTACAACAATCGGTACCAGTCAGAGATAGTTGATCAATTGATTAGAACACCTGCGTGTCATTATACGTTTATTATGGAGCAGCTTAAAAATTGTTGAACAAATGTCTTTTAATTATCAGTTGGAGGCTGTCGAGATATTTTCAGCATGACGATTTTGCAACTGTTTGAATGATAATTTTCATAAATTTCGAAACGAATTCTCCTGCTGCCAGTAAATTGATGCATCAAAAAGAGCATATTATAAGACAATTGAAGATGTTATCAAAAATTTTCGAAAAAGTTCTTGTGTTGCTACAATTTATACACATGTTGTCTAAACATTACACCTGTGCATTGTTTGAAATTTTTTCATCTCATCCTCTCTGTGACGCATAACTCAAACATCATAAACACATAACTGTATCTCAAGAAACTTTATCCGGAAGCTACTCTTGGGTTACACAAATGATATTCCGACTCTTATCACTTGGATAAAAAAAGAAAAGAAAAGAATACTTGGCTTACCTAAACAACATGGCAGGTTAACTTCAGCAAGAATATTGCAATTCCGGATGGGCTATTTCTCTACCATGCTGCCGACAACCAGATTTCTTCTTTGCTTCGGTGTCAACTACAAACAGCCACCTGTAAAACGTCCAAAAATTAGTCTTCGTGAATTTTTTTTTAAAAATACCATCTAATAATATTTCTTTAACGCTTTTATAATTAGTATTTTGTAAATCAACAACGGTAACCGACTGCACCGTAATAAAAGTACACATCAGCAATCAAAGACAGTAGTAGTATATTCATTAAATCATAGAGCACAAAGCGATCGACTGCACCGGTTCCGATGAACGCGCTCGCTGAATAGTTATTTCTGTCCCACGACACGGCGGTAAAAAAATTGAGGCACACACAGCAGCGCGTCCGAGTGGCATCATTAAATTTCTGCATGCGTCTCGTATCACGACTCTTTGAAGCAACTACATCGCGTGCTCACAGATCACATTTTTATTGGACTCCACGATAAAGACCCTTCTCTTTGCTTCTCTCCTCTCGCGATTCAGCATCTCGCGCTCGAAGAGAATATTCTGCGTTTGCGCGGTTTATGAGTATATCTATATAAGATATCGGCTGCAACTCGTTACTCCCGATCGGACGTGTGTATTTTTTTTTTCATCGAGATTTTAGTTGCATAATGTAAAAGTGACTTTGCGCATATGCGCGCGAGGAGGAGGTGACGGACGATATTGCATAAAGGCATTTTTTTGCTATATTGCATAATTCTTGACGTAGACTCGGCTTTTTTTAGAATCTCATAATTCTAAATTTTTTGTTTATCTGGAAATGCGCATCCGCTTGATTTTTTTTCTTCGCTGCTACACTTGAATCCATTAGATTCGTATAACTGATTTAGAAGTTTGACAATTCCGGACACACTAAAACCAATTCCGTGTGTCCACTGTCCATTGACTTTCGAATGTTTTACTGAGAGTGTTAATTGTCATGTAGCTCATGTACAGCCTGCTTCAACGGCTAATAGGTGTAATTACCGCGAAGAATCGTACCTGGTTTCGTTGAACACGCGTACGTGTATCCATTTTCGTACTCCATGCATTCAAATCTTCTAATTATGCAAAGCAATGAGCGCTGATATTTTAATTATCGCGATAACTCAATTCGCCTTCTTCTCTCGCTCGCGCCAAAAAATATTACACACGCGCAAGTGTCAATTAATCGTGTGTGCTCGCAAATATCAAAGCTGAGAACGTTGCAACAAAAAGAATCATGTATATATAATAAAAATAAAAAAAAGAAAGCTGTCGTCGCCGGATCGTTACTGATCCAAAAATAAATTTACAGAGAGAAAGAGAGAGAGAGAGAGAGAACGAGCCCGAAAATCGAGCAAATCGGCGCAAAAGGTTTTTCATAATCCTCCAGAGATATGACTCACTGCCCTGTAATTATTTCAGTGCTCCGCGCGATCGAACACACGCATTAACATTTTTCAAAGCTCTCGGCGAAAACCCGTTTCTCGAATCTCGTTCTCTCCCTGGCTTTTGCGATGAAACGATCGCCGCCGCCGCTGCCGTCAAGCAGCTCGCGATTAGAACACACACGAGGATCGCTGCTGAGAGGGAGACTATTTTCGAAGCTGGACGAGTCTAGAGCTTGTTTATTTAATAAATCAGATTTGAGATTTAATTATGAAAAAGGAAGACGAGAGAGGAAAGGGCTGATGCTGTTGCGGTTTTCTTTTATTTTTTTTGTAGCAACCAGTGCGAGAGGAGAGTAGCAGAATAGATATTTATAGTCAGCGTTATATTTAAACGCTGCATTTTATACGTATATAAATAGAGATCTTTATTGTTTTATTTATTTTTTTCATTTGCGGTGTCACTTTGGAGAGCAATTGGTTGAACGCGTTTGACGTCATTGAGTGCAATCTAAATTTTCTTTTTGATTCGCGGAATAATAACATTACGATCGACCTTGTTGTTATAAAAATATCTTCAATGAAATATATTCTGCGATTTTTAATTTTGTAAAATTCACTACTTGTTAAAAAAAAAAAATACTCTTCAAAGTCACCCTCGCCGAGCAGCAATCACGAAAAGAATCGCATAATAATCGAGCGAGCCATGAGCAGCTCTCGTTTGCACCGCTACTTCTTCTACGGTGCGCTAATTGAATGTCGCCGCGCTTGCGCTTGCATTCCTCAGCTCGCGGTTTTCCGCGAGAGCGCGCGCGGCTCATCTCCTCTGCAGTATACTATACACTGTGTGCTTCTCCTTCTCTCTTTCTTTCTCTCTCTCTCTCTCTCTCTCTCTTGGCCTATCTATCCGCGCTCGTTCTCGGTCGGACTCGCGCGAGTCCGGTTTCGCTCGCTCGCGAGAGAGAGACCCGCTATTATATACACGCCGCAAGCCGACTGCGCCAGACATGCTGGCAGCGGCAAGAGTTGCATGCTCCAATGCAGTTGCAAGAGCGTTATATACTATACTACCGCTCTCTGATCTCTTGCGAGTGCGTGAGAAACGTTGACTGACGTTGTTATTATTATTTTTTTTTGAAAATTCCGAGCTTTTTTTTTAATAGTTTGATGTTTGAGACGCGTGAGTGATGGCTTCGTTCGAATATTGTTATCTTTTATTTTAGTGATTATAATAGTAGAATATAATGCAGTTATATATATGCAGTTTGAATGTCGTCCAACAACGCCTAATATGACGATTAAATTCTCGAGTCGTTGGGACTTTCCGAGATTTATAGCGGTGCGATGCCCTTTGATGATAACACCTTTTGTTTATTTGCTTTTTGTGATATATAAACCGAGTGGAAATTACTGAATTGCAGATTGCATGATCATCAGTTATGGCTTTTCAAAAACAGTTTTAAAATTAAAAGTATACAGCATCATTAAATCTTTTTATAAGAACATATTCTGCTAATGATTATTACACTTCGTGTAATGGATAATTTTAGCAGAACTAGGCAGTTAGTAAATGAAACGATGATATTATTTATAATTAGTCAGAGTTCCATTGAGAAATGGACTTTTGCCAAATTGTTGTCAGACGCTGCTGAAGCATAATTTAACAAATTTTTATAATGAGCAATTGCTTTCAAATGGCTGATTTCGAAACGACGACATTCGAATTCTGAATAAAATTTCATAGTGCTGCCGCTATAAAAAAG
>UCQR01085476.1:1580-15338 GCA_900474235.1 Cecidostiba semifascia | reverse complement strand
TCTTGACTTCTCGCACCTTTTCTTTTCTTCTATCAGCTTGTTATCATAGTGCTACCGGCGATGGGCTGTTCGTTAGAGTGGCCAGCGAGCTGCGAACTATTGAAAACCAATGACCGTGCTGAGGTGATGGTTTTTTTTTTCTTTCTTGAGGATGTGTGTCAAGGTTCTGTGTACGTAAATATGGCTTTCTAG
This sequence comes from Cecidostiba semifascia, assembly GCA_900474235.1. Lineage (NCBI taxonomy): Eukaryota > Metazoa > Arthropoda > Insecta > Hymenoptera > Pteromalidae > Cecidostiba > Cecidostiba semifascia. The sequence goes on along the minus strand of UCQR01085476.1, from coordinate 15,146 downwards.
GAAATGGTGGGACTGTGATATGGTTGTAAAAAGAAAAGGGATTTCTTTTTTTTTTAATTTAAAAAATTATTGGAATGTCGATAAATTTTATGATTTGTAGGTTTTGCCCATCGGTATTTCTGTACTTGGGAAGCGTCGTGCCTGCCATTTGGCTTCTCGAGCTGGACAAAGTCGATCGCAGATTGAAGAATCTGGGAAACGTCAACCTCAACGACACGTTCGATTTGACGAACTTGGAGGACCTGAAACAGCTGCAGAAGACATTGGGAGTAAGTTTTTATAATAGAACCATAGATATTATTCGAATTTTTGTACTAAAAATCCCACTTACAGATGAATATCCGACTCCCAGACATCCAGATCTCAACGGAGACTTGGGTTACCCTAATCGAGCAGTTCCTCATGCTGATATTGATAATCGGCCGTTGGATGTTGCCAAAAGGCGAGCTAACTCGTGACCAGCTGAGTCAACTACTTCTGGTCTACATCGGAACGGCTGCCGACATAATCGAGTTCTTCGACTCCTTCAAGGAGGACAAGGTCGCGCGAGAACCACTGCTCGTCTACCTGACTCTCGGCATCTGGTCCTGGTCTCTTATGCAGTTCACCGTTGTTTTGACTGCTACGAAGAGTAGAAAGTCGAGGTTGTCGTCTGGAACGGCTATTAGGAGAAAAGTACCTGCGGAGACCAGTTGTTGCAGTATCGATGTCTGGGCTATTGGTATCAATATGGTTTTGCAGGTGAGACTCTTTAGAGTAAATAGACATGACATATAATGTATGTTCTGTAAGGATCCAAGTTGATTTGTTTATTTACTTATCTGCGTACTAGTACAAAAAATAAAACTAACAAATACTTGTATTATTCATTATTGCGTTTTCAGGACGGTCCCTTTCTAGCATTTCGACTGATCCTCATAATCCACTACAAAATCGTCAGCTACATGAACATCTTCTTCACCTGTAAAAACACCCTCGTGATTCTCCTACAACTTTACCGTCTCTACGTCGTGCAAAGCGAAAACCGAACACGACGTCGCAAGCAACGACAGAAGCAGCAGCAGAAACGTTACGACAAGTACAACGAGATCGGCAGTATCAGCATAATTTCTCGATCGGATGACGCCTACAGCTCTGACAGGAAAAGGACCAAGAGACGTAAGGCCTGTAGTGACGAGGATAACGACGATGATTACCGAGAGGAGAAGAGACGAAAAAAGAAATCGGGCGGTGGTGCCCGAGTGAAGGACGTGGAGGCGAACGTCGTTGTCGTAACGGAATCGGATGAGGCAGATTCGGAGGAACTAGATCGGTATGAGGCGTCGCCTAAAAAACGCGAAAACATCAATAGGTATACTAATTTCATAACTTTGTAAGGTTTCTTTGGTATCAAGATTAAATCAACGAAAAAAATTTTTTTTTAGAAAACCTCGACAGGATACAGGCTACTCGACCTCTAGCTCACGCACCTCATCGAAAGGTCATCGGAAGCGCAGTCAGGAGGACCGAAAACGCGCCGATCGTTCGGCCAGTGAAGATAACAACGAAGACAAGGATCGCGAATCTCGATCGACTAATAAAAAGACTTCGAAGACTCGTAGTGATGAATCCAAGTCGAACAAGAAAAGGGAGCAGGGCAGTAGGAGCAAAAGTCGACGACGAAGGAGGTCCGACGACGAAGACGAGGAGGATAAGAGCAAGGAGAGCGAGAACTCCAGCGAGGAGAGCGAGTCTGAATCCGAAGAAAAGAAAAAGTGAGATTATTTTTTTATAACAAAAGCAATAAATAATGGAATAGTTAGAGATATTTTTGAATTTTATATGTTCGATCATTTCAGATACGACCGACGAAAGCGACGCGCGGATCGAGATTGACAGCGAAGCCTCGGTATCGTCGCGCTCTTCTTTCTCTACTCGGCCATTCTCGTCGGCTGCATACTCCTCATTCACGCTGGCATCAACGACGGGCTCGTTCTCATGTCGAGGAAACGTTTTTATCTCTACTCGAACTCGACGGGCTAATTGAATAACTGCGCATTAGAGCTTCGATCGAGTGTCGCGATCTATATTCAATTGACACACACGAGAGTTATTTTCCAATACTCAATTATATTTTGTAAGTTTGTGTGTATTGTTATGTACAAAAATTTGATTTTATCCACTGCGAAATAGCATCTATATTATACATTTTTCTTCGTGTATACTTAATTAGTTAATTGTGTTGTAAGTACATGCATGCATTTTCATCTTTCTCGCGGTACATCATTATTGTCTCGCACTATTATAAAACAAAAATTGTTCTAAAGACAAAAATTTGTTCGGTCAGATCACAATATAAGAAAATGTACAAAATGTGTTTTATAAAATATCGTTATACTCTCAAACGCAAGAAAGCCATTCAAATATATAAAAAAAACGTTATCAGTATGTCATAAATAATCTATCGATGTTATCAACACTGTTAAAAATAACTGTTAACAGACTCAACGTTCCTTTATTAATCTAATAACCGTAAACGAGAATAAAGTTTATAATTTCTGTAAACCGCTTTTTTGTTTTGAAAATCCAAGGCTGCTGTTTATCAGCTCAAACTTTTCGGTTCTTCCGACAAGTCCATACTCTCGTCGGCGTTGAAATTCTGAAAATAGTGTACCAAGTCGGTAGCGCACGTCTGCGAATCTAAAATACAAACGACATCATATTATAACGTGACCCACCTCTACAACATCATATCTTTTGCAATAATTACCTCTTTTCCATTCTCCCTTTTCTTCATCCACATCTCTCTGGACCTTCTTCGACAAATCCAGTACCTCCGCCATGTGATCCTCTGCAGATATAGTCTCACTGACTTTCAAACCCGGATCTTCTCTCAAAGCGATTGGTTTCTGCAAATTTACACGATAAATCCCGGCCGTCGTCTGCTCGGCGATTAGTGGCGGCGCTACTAGGAAGCCCCGATTTGTCTGCGTGACTCGTGTCGGATGACTCGTTCCGGGAATCCCAGAGTAAACTCTCGCGCTAGAGGTCGACGAGGACATACTCTCGAGTCTTTTGCGTAGGTTTGTTTCGTTCCAAGATTGGCTACTGCTAGTCGTATTGTTAAAGCTCTGAGTAGACGAGGTGATGGTGGATGTTCGTTCTGGAATGGATTTGGTTGTTGGAGCGTCTGATGCCCTTACGAAGAATAGTTGTCCTTGAATTGGGATTGAGAAATGAATTAGGTAGATTCTTATTGAAATAATTGTATAAAGTGAGATTGATCACCTTTGTTAATTCCTTTGAAAGTGGCTGGTACACCGCAGAAAGGCATCACCACAGGTGTTGCCACATTTGGTCCACCACATCTCGGTGCTACCATCAGACACTTTGATGAAATATTCTGTTGATGCTGCTGCTGTTGTTGTTGTTGTTGGATGTTTCTATACATCTCTTGGGAAATCAGTCGACTACTGGACAAATTTTGCTGACTGTAATTTTTAGTGTTTTGCTGCATAAGTAGACGTGTGTTCTGCTGCATTCGTTGCATACTTTCGAGTTGATTGCGTAATTGTTCCAGGTGAGGATGTTGAGGTTGTGGTTGACGCTGGGCTAACGTCTGGAGGTGATGGTAAAGGAAGGATTGTTAAAGGGATTCTGGGAGGCGTCTCTTTAATTTTACACATTTTTATTTTAAATAAAAAAAAGTATACAAAAATAAAATGGTCGTTAGAATAAATTTTCTAAATTAGATTAAACTACTCGCAATATTTGCCTTTACCGTGTGCAACTGCTCCATCCCGATGGTCCGTCCAGTCTGTGCAACATATCCGGCAGTCGGTAACCTTGGCCTTCCATAAGTAGAAACAGTCGCGTTCATCAGCTGTCGTGTCGTAGCCGATGCTACAGCGGTCAAACTTTGCTGCTGTTGCGGATGAGCACTATTAACAACATTTTTCACTTGATAGTGAAGGTCGAGCCGGTCGACGCGCGGATCGACTCGCACAATCTCAATAGGTGATTCGGTGGGGATTTCTCGGTAACCCTCGCCGTCGAAACTCGCAAACAACCTGCCGTTGTACTCTGCAGCTAGACCGAACTACAACACATGGAAAAGTTGGTAAGAATAATAATGAAAGTATTGTTGAGATTATTATGAAAATTGTAATTATAATGTTCACCTGCGGATGATAAACCGGTCGTTCGTGCATCCCGTGAACCGGCCACTCCTTCCACTCCAATTCATCTCTTCTGGTAGGTGCTTCATAGGTCGCCCCGACGTTTTCCAATTTCCTCGTGACGCTGCGAGTGGTAATGTAAGGCGCCGTGTTTCGCAAGCGCTTGTTCATACCGGCATTCTGTTCGGAGGTAGAATTGACTATACTATTACCACGTCTTCTGATACCGGCAGCGAGAAGACGTTGACGGGAAGTCGTGGATTTGATCTGAAGGTCCTTGCGAGAAGCTGTCCGCAGTGGATTCCGTCGGACTTCCAAGGTTCTTTAAAAAAAAGCTCGTTTAGTTTCTTGAGTGATTTTAGAAAAAAAAAGGAGTAACCTACTTTTTATTCCGGATCCTTTGGGAAATCTTTCTCGGCCGGTCCACAGCCGTTTCATCGCTCGTCTTCGTGGAAGGTTTTATGGCCATACTTTCTTCGACGTGTCTGCGAGGGGTTTTCTCCTCGACTTGTTTTATCAGGACTGTACCCGGCGGCAACCGACGTAGAATTTTCAGACTCTCGAGACTCTTACTTGTCGTTGCTGTGCTGCTTTTCTCTACTTCGGTACATATACGTCGAAGAGCAAGGTTTGATTTTAGCGGTTCTTTTTATATGTTCTTATATCGTGAGAGTGTTTTGATTTTAGTATACTTTTACTCTTGCCACATATGACAACCTGTTCAATTGTTTTTTATTTTACCAAATTTACAAAGATTAATATAATTACGCAGATAAAACACATTTTCTGCATCAGAATACTCGTGGTACACTTTTCACAATTTGAAAAAAAAAATTTTGAAAAATTCCAAATACTCTCTACAACTATATTAAACATTCAAAAAAGAAGCTGTAAAAAAATAATCTAACCAATTCTCCCTGTATCTCCGACATTCTTCATCTGAATCGGTTTCGGCTCCTTTATCTCCACAACTGTCAACGGCTTTTCGCATTCGCAAGGATTCTGCTGTCTCTGACTCGTCGTCGTCGGCTGCTGTTGCAAGAGTCGCGAGGGCAATCGTCTCGGTACCGTCAACTCCAAATTCTCCACCAGAGCTATCACGCTCACCTCCTCCGAAGCCATCGCTCTCTTTCTTCGCGATTTTTATTAAATTCAATCGTTCACGAAAACACTTTGCTCGACCGATTATAATAAACTAGATTTCAAAGACGCGATCATTCGATGGGGAGTCTTTTTTTAAAAGCTAGACGGCGGCGCGCACGTGACTCCTTTGTTTCCGAAAAGCCCGACGAACCTCTTCATTTTTTCACTCAACTTGCGAAACAACGAAGACTCATCTGCATCACTTTAACGTGTACTAATATGCTTACAATATATATTACCTAACCTTTTTCTCGTCTACCTGTCCTTTCGATTATTTTATTTGTTCATCGACGATGCGATGCTTAGCTGAGAAATATATCGGATTAAAGTCCACACTTGAGTAGCCAGGTGTGTATAGGGTATTTAAAAACAAGCAGAAGTCGAGCTTTCTTTGGAGGTGTGTAAATAATGCACTGTATCGGCGAGCCGAGTGAAGTGGCGAGTGTATTTCGGGGCTCACTTGTTTGTTTCTTTCTGGGAAGCGCGTAAAGTTTCGCACGACTCTATACTATCCGCGCGCCGTCTGTATACAATTATACATATATAGGTATATAACGTCTCTCGTGTCTCCTCTGCATGACACTATAACTACTGAAAACCTTGTAAGTAGGTATACATTTTACTCTATGCGAATTTCTTAAGTAAGTGTATGGATTGGAAATTATTGAAGAAAAAAAATACACAACTGTTACGACTCTCTCGTACATCATTTATTCAGATTAAATAAATAACTTTACAAAAAAGTTAACAAAAATTAAAAGCCGCGATTTTCGTCTTATACTGATATAATCACGTATTTTTAAGTTTCGCTCGCTTTTCCTCAACTAACTCTGCGGTTCGTCGTCTACTATGTATATTATGAGATTTACGATGTCAACTATTACAAAGTCGATGCCTATCATCAGCTTCAACGACGTATTGCACGTGCGCAAGACTAGAAAATCTCAAAGTATTTACAAGAAAACAAATAAAACGCCTTATAACAGTCTTCTCCAGCCTCATAACGTATTATGGTATTATGACTTTTGTATATTTACATATTGTATGGAAATTAATTATACATATAGAGTATAGTAGAGAAGTCATAATGGCAGCTTTTGTTTCTTTCGTCGTCGTCACCACCCGCGTATAATTTTTGTATAATAATATTAATAAGTTACAAATGTTTCGTATTTACAAGTATAAGGTAAGAGTCATCGGGCTCAGGTCATGTTGTCGGTGGTAAGGGTGAGGGACGTCAACACCGAGCGTTGGTTCGGATTGACGCCGAGGTTCTCCCACTTTATCCAGGAGAGTCTCGCCGTCAAGTCTGCAATTCAAATTTTAAAAAAACAAAAAAATAAATAAATAAAAGAAAATAAGTATAACCAAATTAAAATAATTCGTTAAAATTCAAACTCACCACTGGTATTCCATTCAACCCTTTCACCGTTAAACTCTCCCCTGAGGCATCTCGTGACGTGGGTGATCGGGTCTTGTTTCGAACGAAGAATATCCTGGAGAAACGATATGTAGGCTATGGCCAGCCTCAACGTGTCAATCTTTGAGAGCCGCTTCTCGTAGGGAAACGTCGGCACGTGTATCCTGAGCTCGTCGAAAGCCGCGTTGATGCTGCTAAAAATCCCAACACACATCACTCACAACACGGACTCTAAATATTGTTCGTTGAGCGTAAAATCGATCGTCGAAATCGATTGAATGTCGTGTCTATGTCGTAACGTAACGTTTCAACTCACCTTAGCATACGTTTGCGCTCGCGTATATTCGCTGCGTGTCGTTGGATTCTGTAAGGACTGCCGTTGGGGTAGTAGCCTTCTTCGACGCCGTTTAGATCGTTTTCGGTGTGCTCTGATACTGTAATCGAAATTTCGAGATAGAATACTATATGTATGTAGATTTTTTTTTTTTTTTAATAATATTGAGGAAATGATTATTACCCGGTGTCGTGACGGGAACGTGATAGTGTAAGGGTGAGTGAGTGTGCTGCTGCTGTTGCTGCGAGGCGTGTGTGATGTGCTGAGGTTGTTGCTGTTGTTGCTGCTGTTGTTGCGATGGTCTGTTGGCGAAAACGCAGGAGGGTAGGTCGGCGATGTCCTCCTCGCTTATGTCGCTACTTGGACCCAGGTAGTACTGCGAACTGAGGAAACTACTGTCATTTTTGAATATTTTAGTAATTGTGTATTTTACAATGTTTATTAAATTTTGAGGTATATCTATCATTTTACTATAATTTTTATTTATCTAATATGAGTAGGTGTAAGCGTATAAGTAGACGTGATTTCATTTTAGGTATATTAGTTGGATATAATAATATCCAAGATTATATACATGAATTTTATCGCAAATTTTATACTTTGCACTTATATACACTGTGCCTTAGTTACAAGGCTCTCGCGCGCGCAGAAACGAGTGCGTTCAAATATAAATATTTAATCGCCATCAAGGGATTAACTCTTCATATAACTGATTACGTAAAAATGTTTTGATAACATGTCGAATCTTCGATGCTATCGCTTTCGAAAAGTGTATATAAAAATGTTACAATGAAATGAGAATTATCTGAAGAATCCATTCTTATCAACTTCATGATACTCTAAGGCATTTTAATTGATGGATGCTATATATAAGATCGACGTATAACTATGTCTACAATTTTTCCTCTCTTCGATTGACTTCAAGTTATGTGTTATAGTTGTTATGTGTCTTGTTCTGGGGTGAAACTATATTTCAAATGATTACCAGCTTGTAGATATGGATTAATTAAATTCAAATCTAAATTTTTATTTGAAAAATAAACGATGAAAAATAGAAAGGAGAAATCCGATTTAATGTCAAAACAGTTTTCACAGTGTCGTAATTCTTAACTCAAAACCTCACCCTCCAAACTCACCTCGAACACGCGACAGTCGAGTCCGCGGGTTTAGCCGTAGCAACTCCAACCCTGTGCCTCATCCTTTGTGTCCTGTCCTCATAGTCGAAAACTGGATGCGATGCCATTCTACACTTTTTCTTCTCTTCAAAACCAAAAAATTCAACAATCCACACGTATATATGCCTAATTTCAAATCTTCCGAATTCAAAAAGCCCGCGAAATTCAAATCACTCAACTTTCACAAAACACACTCCACGAGTAAGAACCTACCTCACGCGAGTCTGGTTCGACAATCGAGTCAGTCCCGGGGGACAGCTCGGTCTTATATATCCTTGAATAGTCGAGGGTGGCTCCGATCGATCGCTCTGGCAACCCCCGCAAATGGGCGGCTCCCAGACACGAGCCAATAGTCGACGTCGCGCTTAATCGTCGTGGTTGGATTGGTCGAGAGGTAAGTGCACGCTTATGCGGTTTATCGTCCGGGTTTATTAGCTGTGAGCGATGGAAATTTCGCTAAGTGGAAGAGAAATTTTCATGTGCGGGGGTGGAGAGACTGGATATTATGTGACGAATGTGAGGATTTTTTAGCGCTGAGATGGAAATTCGAAGTAACGAGAGAGCCATGGATTTATAGAGGGTTGAACTTGATTGCTTAATATTATACATAGAATAAAATATTTTCTAAAAAAAAAAAAAAAAAAAAATAGCACATTTAACTGCTGCATAAACTACATTCAACCGCGTCACAAAAAAAAATCGTACAGCAATGAAATTGCACAATAAAACAATTAAACCCTGACTCATCTCAAGACCCTGGTGCATGAGATATCGTGCGAACTCTGATTATAAACAATAGCCACGACCATCTCTACACACAGAGACCTAAAATGTCAATCCACGCCACAAGCAAGCATATAGGATAGGACTAATAAGCGTGAGCCCGAGGAAATTGACTGTACATAACGCGCGTCCGATTGAAAAGGACGTGGACCGGCTTATGTAAACCAGCACAGCGGATAATATCGAAATATGCAAATTACGCGTGCGATGTATAGAGAGCAGAGACCACAAGCCTGTCCGTTTGTGGCGCCGGGCATATTTGCTGCTCGTATGATTCCGCCCCTCTTTAGACACACATGTGTAAGGATGGCGAAGCTTTCGCACGCTGAGAGTATAGTTTGTGTTTTATTGTCGAGAGGTATTCAGTTGGATTCTTTTCAGCTGGTTATATGTGGCGTATACATGTGTGTGTGTGTGTGTGTGTGTGTGGAGTATTGTGGTCGGAGAAGGCTTATTAGAGATAGAGGTGTGAAAGGCTGTGTTGAATTTATTTCGATTGTAATAAATGCTTTGGTGGGATATACGTACGTACTATATTGATTAATTCGTTTGTTGTATTTTAATTGATGAAAGAAGGGGAGAAAAATATATATGCAGAATTTTGGAGTATCACAAATTGGAGAGAAAGCTTGAGATCGGTGAAAATTATTTCAGACTTTCTGATGCATGAATTTAAATTTGATTAAATAGTCACCTGATGCTAAATGTCAATATGCGCACCACAATTGAAACTTTTCCGATTCCTCTGATACAGTTTCTATCCTCTCCTCTATATCCACCAGCAAAATCCCATCGACACCCACCACAATCATATAAAAAATACAATTCACTCGCTTCTCGCACCTCATATTGTGCTCTCTCCGGCCCTAAAAACACAGCTCATTTGAATAATATCCAGCCAATATTGCCGGGCGCACCTCGCAAAGTATAAGTACCTATATATGTATGTGCAGCTACTCGCAAGCCTGTTATTTGCTCCCGTATATATAGTCGCGTGCGAGGTATAGTAGCTATATGCTTTGGGGGGGATGAGGGGATGACGAGATTTATTATTATACATGACGATGATTCTGGATCGAGTGCTTATACTTATGGGAGTTTTGGAGCATGGGAAGATTTGTTTACTTTTAGTTGTGTTGAACAATTTGTTTCGATATAACATTTAGTTAATGTCAATGACTTTATCGAAAGAGCCGAGAAAAATGATTATAAAATTCACGTGATAGACTAATTAAAACTACACTTTACTTCAATGTGCTCTCGGTATAATATCAAAAATAGTATATTGAGTATCGACGCACATATAATACCTGAACAATTTTCCAATCGGAAAAATCAAATCAAGTCACGCCGATCATCTTTCCCAAATCCCTAATAGTAATCATCAGCTATATCCAATCACCCTCCAAACTGACCTCCAACAAACCGGAAAAACACCCCAGTAGTATACCTACACACACAGACACCCTATATCCACTTCTATACCAATAATACATCAAAACCGCTCTCTCGGTATCACACACTCAGGCTCATAATTTCAAACAACGCCGCCGCCGCCGCCGCCGCATCGCAGTGTCTATATACGCATAATAAGTATTTGCCTTTCCCAACCTCGAAACAACAAACACGCGCATTCACGTCACTCTCGAAAATAAAGAAGAAGAAGAAGAAGAAGAAGAACCAGAACAAATTTGTCCAATAAATAATTCGGCAAACAGATTGATCCCCGAGGACTATAAACAGATACTTAGAGGCACGCGCTTACATGGACGAGGGGGGTAGCGAACCCCTACTGTGAGAACTAGGCGGTAAAGGGGCGCCTGCGGCGTGAAATCTCTATTATACAGGGGTAGCCACTACTGCCGATGACAGGAACCGCTCTTTCTCTCTCTCTCTCTCTCGACTATATACTGATGCGCGAAGGGATTGTGGAGAAATTAGAGAGTCAGAGAGACGGAGCGAGCGATAAGTAGCTGCTTGTTTTCGGCTATTCGATTAAATTGATAATAGCGAGAGAAACGTGGCCGATGACGTTGCCGGATAGTGTAAAGCGTGACGAAAGCATTGCATTTCGTCAAATAATATTCGATATTGCGCGCTGATGTTTACTAGTATACGCAAGATGAGAGAGAAAATTTCGTAATAAGAGCGTCTTTTCTTGAATGGCCTCAAAGTCCATTACACATAAACTATTATGTACTATTATATGTTATTGTTATCGCGAGAGGCGCGTTGCTGATGCAGCAGTATATCGCACGCACGGCTATATCGAGAGAGTGCGTCAGCCGATTGAGATACGATGCTCAAAAATATTACGGCATTGAGTTTGCGAAATCGAATCTATATACTTTGTGTTATTAAACTCTGTTTTTGCTTATTATTTTTAGCATAATTTCAACAAAGTATAATATGTAGTAATATCCCCCATTTCTCAGCCATTGTATGCTTGTTCCGATTAGATTAATCCCCCACGTCTGTTGATAAATGCTGCTGCAGGCGTTTCGACATAGTAAATTTATACATTCAACGAGCGGAGTTCCTTTTCATAAACTTATGGAGTTGGAGACGAGGAGAATCAGTCAATCGTCATCCGTTCGCGAATCAACTTCATCATGGTTTTGAAGAAATTTCTCCTGCTACTGATGGTGTGCTGCTTCATGTGTCTGATGGCTCGGACTAATCCGGTGGAGAAGAACTTGAAATTGGAGATGGTTCAAGTTGTAAGTTGAAAATTCTTTTTGATTCTCTAATCAGTTGATACAATTTTTTAAATAATGCAATAATATACCTAATATTATAGTAGAGCTATAAAATTTTTTAATAGGTCTTTTATGCAACAATTATTTATTTGCAGCTATTCAGACATGGTGCGCGGACAGCTATCGATTGCGAAATTGAATTGATACCGGGTCTTCATGAAAGTGCCTATGAACCCTATGGGATGTCCCAATTGACGGCGGTATGTAAATTAGAATAAAAACGCTTGCATGTTAAAAATTATTGTTCATGTCTTTAAAATTTAATCCAATACCTCTCAGATAAAACTATCTTATCTTATGATGAATTGCAAAGTTAGCCAATACTGTAAAAAAATTTCTATTTCAAAATCCAACAACAAGAGCTGAATTTTTCAAGTTAAAATTGTTTTTAAATTACAATAACTTATCTAAATATATGTCTGAATTTTCATTCAATGAATCATGCTCAATGGAAATTTTTATAATTATTTATTTTTTTTTTAATTTGTGAAGTACTACGTGAATGCGGTCTTTTCAACTATTAAAAAGTGAATTTTTGCTAATTCGAACCGCTCAGTTAAATCATTAAATGTATACGAGTTATCAGCATGGAAAGATATGCATTTTATCAAAGCATCAAAAAACATTTAAAAAAGTATATAATACGAAAAAACGTACTCAGGAAGGAATGCAAGAAGAATACAAGCTTGGTAAGATGCTTCGTGACCGCTACAAAAACTTTTTGCCGGACCTTTACAAACCCGAGGACGTCTATGCCTATAGCTCGGGGTACGATCGTACGAAAGCTTCTCTTCAACTAGTCCTCGCTTCTCTGTATGAGCCCACTGGTGACTTTGTCTGGAACGACGAACTCAACTGGATGCCCATACCCATACACTCGCACCCATCGAGCTTGGATATCCTCATGAAACCAAGGAATTGTCCTACGTGAGTTGAAGTCGTTTTTACAATTTTAGAAACTTCGGATTGAAGTTGTTTTATTTAATGTGTGGCTGATGATCATTAGGTACATGGAAAAATTGCAAAAAGTTCACGAGTCTCCAGAGTTCCAAGAAGACCTGCAGGAACACAAGGATATCCTACAGCTGTTGCGAAGCGCGTATGGAAACGATTTCAAGTACGACAAGATAATGTGCGCTTACTGCATCAACGTCATAAATGTGAGAAAGAAATATAACGTGTATATACAATTATAAAAATCGTTATTTTCTCGCTCGTTTGCTGAAATTGCAAATTGTATTCTTCGATTTCAGAGAGACATGAATCTGACGTTAACCAAATGGTACACCGAGGAAAATTTCGCGAAGCTGACAAAACTGACCAAGTTCTATCTGAACTCGCTGTCGTACACAGACACCTTGAAGCGATTGAACGGTGGCCCGATGTTGAGAAGATTCATCGAAAACATGAACTACCACAACATGAAATCCGTTCACAGAAAGATATTCCTGTATAGCGGCCACGACAAGACCGTCTACTCCTTCCTCAAAGCGAACAATATCACGCTCTCTTGGATACCCGACTATGGAAGTGCTGTTATCATGGAAAAACTCTCGGACGAACGTAATAGAATCTACGTAAAGGTAAGATGAAACTTTCAAGTGAATCGAAATTTTGTAATATTCCAGTTATATTTCCAATATCGCATTTATGCTCGTATTTCCAGCTACTATTGTGGTCCGGCAGCCCGAAAAAACTGACGACACTGAAACTGGAAAACTGCGGCGAGGTGTGTCCGCTGTCGGAATACTTGAAGATAGTCAACCCTTATTTGCCGTCCAAAGAAGAGATGAGG
>UCQR01085453.1:1590-14613 GCA_900474235.1 Cecidostiba semifascia | reverse complement strand
GCATAACCGGAGAAAATTTTCGAAATGTTTAAAGATTTTTTATAGAAAAACGGCAGGCAGAAACGATTTGAGCTCGGTTCCCAGCCAACTACGTTTAATAAAGAATTGCCTCGTATTTTTTTTATTCCCAGAAACACTTTCGTTTGCGAAAACCAATGGCGCAAAGATGCCCTTGTTTTTCCCGTTTACTATATATATAAATTCAACATAATATAATGTTGTCCTAGAGGCCCCTTAAGCGTAATAAAAGTTGACCGTAATAAAAGGGATTAGCGCGCGGGCCTCAGTCTAGACAACGGTCAGGTAAGCAGTCGGACGTCGCCAATGACAGTACGTATGTACAGAAGCGGTTTCCAGTTTACGGCAATGGCAAGAGGAACTGCGCCGACGACCAAAGTTTTAGTTGGTGGACCCTTTTACTTGCTTACACTTTTCGCACCATATGGAGTTTCCCCGAAACTAGCCCGAGAAAATTCGACCGAAAACCGGCGCACGAAAAACCCCCTCACTGTCAATACTATATCGTATTCTCGTATTTTATAAAAGCACACAAGGCTGCCATAACAAAATTGGTGAAAATAAATGTCACTACGATAAAAATCACACAGAAATATTTTTACGCGCCGAGATAGAATCTTATTTACTTTTAAGTCTACAGGACATGTGGCCTGGAGCAAATACTTTTAGGGAGAAAAACAGATCTATATTCAAGCGCGCGCCGAGAGATATAAACTTCTTTAGCTCGGCCTTCGATACTTATTTATAATGTAACAATTTTTTCTCATCACAAAAAATAAATAAATAAATAAATAAAACTGGGGACAGTAGCATTAGAGGAGAGGATCAGCGAGAATCGAAGGGGGTTGATTTCCGTTGGCGAATATGTGCATCAGATATAAAAAATCTATCGCAATTTGCAAATCGACCCTAATTTTACTATATATATATATATTATACGGTACCCGATATACGCGTTCATCTTTTATCAATGGGGAGAAAGCCTCCAGAATCAATCATTATTGCAAGAACTTAATTTCGTTGGGATCCGGGTTTTTTTTAATTTTGTTATTCGTTGTTAGTATCGTCGAGACGCATTGGGACTTGGATTCTTGGATAATTGGGTTGGGACCGAAATAAGGGTGAAGCTTGTTTGACTCTTGGCCGACAGCCGGCGCCACATAACCTCCGGCGTCCACGCACTAGTATCCCCCATCATCGCTCCGACCCCGACAGGTATAAATATAAATCTCCGCTCTGTGCTCCCTCAGTCAGCGCTGCGGCCGCAACTTAGTCAGTTCATTCGTTGGTCAACGGAGAGAGTTCGCCCTTATACAATTACAAATATAAACTCATAAGTCGCACATCAAAACTCCATATTAAAAAAAAAACAATATTATTGTATCTGTTGCACTTCTCTCGCTAAAGTGTTGTGCTCGTAAATTTTTGTATATTAAAAATGACTTACCATCAGGTGTATAGACACACGACGTTAGGCAACACATTAGAGGAAAGCCTGGACGATTTATTGGCGGTAAGTCGAGACAACTTATTTGTTTCTTGTATTTCTATACGTTAATAATGTAATAGCAAAGTATAAGTTATTATACTTTTATTATTCTTAACGTAATTATAATTTATATGAAATGATGCGTTTTCAGTACGGCGACATTACACAAGGATTAGCACGAAAAGTATTATTAAAATATGACGAAGTTATGAACCGAGCACTAGCAACGAGAGTAAGATCGAGGCTTGAGTTTAAGGTAAATATTTGTCAATTAATTTACTTGTATGGATCATTCCTTTAATTTGCAGTAATGCATGTGTATACAGACTTTCAATGCTCGAAGATAATGTTCGGTCGCAAGCTCGTCCCAGAGGGGGCGTCAGGTTCGATGAGTCCCATCTCTAGGTCCCACGTGCAAATCGATCATCATAGCGTATTTATTGAGACACAATAACGAACCAGGCGCCCTCTATAAACGAAAAGTATGATGTTTCAAAAATAAAAATCGATTGTTTCTTCTAGGCTGGCAATTTGAAGTCATACAGATTATGTGACAAAGTATGGACACTCATGTTACACGATGTTGAATTCAGAGACGCTCACGGAAATGCTATTATCCATAATATCGACAAAGTTAAGATAGTTGCTTGCGAGGGTGAAAAGAGTAAGTTTTTTTTAATTATATACATTGTTGATTTTAATTCGTTATTGAAATGATTCCTAATTCAATGTTTGTTTGCTTTCAGCTCCTGACACTGATGCAGATGCTGCAGGTCCATCAAAGCCTCAATTAAAGCGAAAGCGCCTAACAAATTAGAATTCTTTTTCAATTCAAGTTATAGCTAGGAATATTTTCGTGAAAGAAAGGGACCAACGTTTACGTATTGATTCATATTTCATTTATATTGCTGATTAAACATCCAATCAAGAAAATTATAAAAATTTTCGTCTATACATTTTTTGAAGAATACTATTTTCTTAAACTATTGCGATTGTTTCTTATCAAAAGTTGAGAATTAAAGAATATTAAAATTATTAATAAATGCTCGGAACCAGAATTTTTTAGCTTCACCAAATTGTAGTCTAAGAGGCTTATTGTATGTATGTAATATGCACATACGTACATTGTTAGAATACATTTATCTATATTTTTATACATATTTTGTACTTGTGTCTATAATAAATGTAAAAAATTACAAAATCTTATTTTTAATTTCTTCATCCTTCTTCTCATTTAACAACTTGGCCTTCTCCAACTGCTTTACTTCTGTAGATGTCTGACAACAACAATACAACGCAAATAACAATGTTGCAGTAGATGTCCAAGATTCTGCAAAGAAAAAAATTTTTTTATATGTCTATAATACTTAAGTTAGTTAATTGATTGCAATTTGTTTGAGATTACCTCGGAAAACTCTCCAAATGTACATATGTCCGATTTCATCTCCAGCAAAGAAGTAAAAATTTGATATAGCAGACAAAGCTAAAAGTGGACTTGAAATCGCGCACTCCAGTCGCCGTTTATTTGGCGCACTTATAGAAATACGTAAAATATTTTGGTAAAAGAATCCGTTTATAGATTTCGCTATTGTTTCTATAAACAGTCCCAAAAAGTTTAGGAATGCCCATATGAAAATATATAAATGCATGCCGTGCCACAGATATATGAATGTAAAGCACACAGCTGAGGCGAAAAATTTCCCCAATGCCGACTTGGGATTACAAGGAATATAAATATACCTGAAACATAATTTTATTTTTAATAATGTAATCAATAAAAAATTAAAGTTATATCCAAAAATATCGCATTACCTCAAAAGAAATTTGTACAATCCTCTATCAAAGTGTTTCCACATATCTGAATACAAGTGTATTCTTCCAATGCATTTTGGCTGAGGTGGAGCATCGATATCTTCAGCTCTGCATACAGTGGAAGTGAGTCCATAGACTACAACATATTTATTCAAAAAATACTGCCCCATGCAATATCCTAATCCATAAAATGCCCATGGTCTGAGACTTATCACAAATTCTGGATGGAATCTTAGTGCATTAAAGTATACATAGTGTAAAGCTAACTGTGTAAAATACATCCAAAATGTATAGCGGGCTAGACTTAAAAATATCCTCAGGAATTTCTCTTTACCCCATCTTGTGAATGGCTTGTTTATCTGAAAAATGAATTAGCGTATAAATTGTAAAAAGAATTTAAAAATCTATTCTGAGTTGCACGAATCTTACCCCATCAAGAAATTGTTGATAGAGAATTACTGGTCCCAAGAAGAGGGTAGGCAAGTACAAACAATAAGCTAAATTTTGAAGCAAATCTTGTACAAAACCCCAAACATTGACATGTTTATAAGTTTCAATGCTGTCAATACTGTAACTGATGCTCCTAAGTTGAATCCAACAGATTGCAGCTGTCAGCATAAAGTATTCTTCATCCTCCAGCATCAACCATTCTCTGAAGATCACATCCGATACCTTAGCATAGTAAATAAGGGCTAGCGTCACAGTATGAATAACCCATGAAATAACTTTGCTTCTCAGCGAAGTCAAAAGGCAAGAAATGCATGGCAGTAAGAGTGTACACAGTGTACTCAACAGTCCAAAATAATTCCATAAAAATACCACAGCTATGGCTGTGTACCAACTACATAATACAATCTGTAAAATATAATTATCCATTATTAAAAATTATTACATTGACTGTGAAACATGGTACAATCAAATTAGTTACCTTATTATGACACAATATTTTAAGACACTGACTGACGACAACTTGGACGGCTATCCAAGGAACCAATTGAAACATCAGTGGAATCCATATCCTCCACTCTTCGTCGGAAATATCAACTTTCCTTTTAACAAAGGACCATCCAGGTCCAAAATCATTGTAGGCATCGTCATAGTCTTTAAAATCTATATTACATACAAAACATAGACAGATTAAATTTTCTGCTCCGAAATTCAATTTGGAGCACGAAAAGATTATAAGTATAATTATAGAAACAAACTCACATCTATCAGTCGACAGATGAACGCAGTAAATCGAATAAAACACAGCTCCGGTCCATCCAGCCACGCATAACCACGTCTCGAATTTGCTCAGCTTGGTCATATCCTGCGTCCTCTCCATCTCGATTCAAACCCAGCGCGCTTTCGCCCATCGGCGCGTATATCGTCGCAAAACTCAGCTGTTTTTCTCTCTCTACCTTCACCTCCGCAAAGCTTCAAATATATATATAGGTATCTACACACGAACACACATGAGCGATTCTAACCTGAGTGTGTGTGCGTATAACACTAGCTGTTTCTCTTTGGCCTGCAATGATGACGGCCAGTACTCGCGCTGCGCTTGCTGTTGCTGCTGCTGCGTAGCTGGGCTCATCTAGCCATCGTTGCACACGCGTTGAACAACAATATTTCCCCTTCCCCTCGCTCACCTGCAGCGTACTTGTAGAAAGGAAGAAACGTCAACAAAGGGCCTCTGGCCTCTGCTAAAACGGAGTCGCTGTAGTCTGACATGAATATCGCCAGCTACTGAGAGAGAGAGAGAAAGACACACACACAGAGAGTGCGGTACCTAATACACGAGAGATATCTCTTCTGCTCGCCTCGAAATGCCCGCCAAAGTGAGTTTTCGCGAAACTAGGTTACGCCATATTGCTGTCTCTCTCGAAAATATCGCGCTCTCTATTGTTAATAATATACAAACTGCGCACTCCTATTTACTTATATATGTTGTATACACAGATCACGGAGATCAAGTGCAAACGCTGTCGCACTATGCTGTTCACGGAGGAGGCTTCACCGTCGCTCACGGCTCACGGACAGGCGATTGAAGCTGGTGCGCGAAATACCAGGTGTAACAGCGACGTGCCCGAGGATTGCCTGTATCTCGCTGAGGACAGCATGCCAGACTGGATACACGAGGTCGTCGATCGGGTAAGTACGCGAAGTTGACGTTGTCCTTTTTTTTGCGCGCGCGGTGTGGTATAATATTAGTGGCCTTTACTTACGCGCGAAAGCTGCGTCCTCCACGATTTCAAACGTTGCGTTGAGAGAGAGAGAGAGAGAGAGAGAGACTGACTTGTTTATTATTGTTCGCGGACCTTGAGACGACTGACTGCAGACGCGATGCTATTAGGCTTTCTTTACGTAACGGACTTTTTCGGAGATAATTTTCGGGCTCGTTATAATTGTTTTGGGTTTATCAGTTTTTCTGTAATGATGAACTTCCTGTTAGGTATTTCTCGAATCACCTACTTGCTCCAAAATGATTAAGGCTCTCTGTTGATAATTATGGGTTGGTAGTTTAAGATAAGAGCTGAATTTCTTGTTATCTGTATTGTTTATTTTATTAATTTAACCATTCCTTACACCATGAAATATTTTGTTTTCTAGGAAAATTGGATAAAGGGCAAGTTGTACTGTCCACTCTGCCATGCTAGGATTGGCTCGTTTGACTTTGTGAGTTCGAAAAAGTGCAATTGTGGAGAGTACTTACCACCGCCAATCAGAATAACGTACTCAAAAGTAGATGTTCCACATCGGTGATGCTGAAAAGATGCTCAATATATACTTTAATTAATTTTTAAATCATCTCTACATATTGCATATTCAAATTTACAGGGTAATTGTGGTGAAAAGAGACGTAGCTTCTTAGGCAATGTATATTATAGATTTGGTCTAGGTCGCCTTTCACAAAACCAACCCTAATATTATATTGCTACATTTTGTGTTAATTATAACAGAGTACATTAATTTCTGCAGTTTAACACTTATAAAGTTGAAAACTTGAAAATTTTTCTTTTTTAATTAACACAAATTATACATAGCAATAAAGAAATCGCTGAGTGTCTCATTACAGTTGAATGAAGTTTAAGAATTATATTTAGTTGTATCAAGCATTGTTATAAAAAAAAGCATAAAAAATCATGATCAACCAAATGGTACAAATAAAATTGAAAGCTCTTTTTACTAGATAAGACTTTTGGTAAAAAGGCTTATATTTTTTTATTCAATGTGTTACTCTAAATGTTTTATAAAAGTCTAAAGAATGTTTCATTATAGTAAAATGTCATTATAAAAAAAAATAATAAAACTCGTTGATAAATATTTGTCATTGCCATACCAATCAATAAAATTAATCTTTGTCTTCTAAATATCTGCACTTCATTTCAGTATTATCAGATTTTTAAGAATTTTTTCATCATGAGACACTAATTTCAACAAAGTGTTGAATTAAAAAAGATACACCTTTTTAGATCATTAGTTTATCGTTAAATCTAAGAAATTTTATTTTACTAAAATTTAAAAAATAAAAACAACTTATACTGCCTCTTATTTTTAATTAATGAAAATACTTTATACTCAGAATCTCTCTTATTCTCCAGCTATATTATTACTGAATAATGAAAGATGCCGTTGAACTGCAGTTGCATTCATTACACGCATATAAACTAAAAGTAGATTATCATGGCATTAATTAAAATTACAAGCTATAAACAGTGTTAAAATACTCTATATTGTATTTTTACTTGTGATAAGTCAAATATACGATAAATCATATTGTAGAAAATACAAGTGGAAATATACATATATATAGCAAATAAAGTTGCATTAAAACATACATTTTTTAAAAATAATTTTTTGAAAAACGTTGAAATTCCCAACAATCGAGATATTATAGGCACGATTTCAAGCAGACACACTGTGCGTAGGTAAAATTCTATTGTTGGAGTTGTCCGTTCCAGCAAGTGCTGCCATCTATCAAATTGATTACTTGTTGAAATTTTTATCAAAAAAAAGTAACGCGTGCTGCCCTCTGCAGTAAAAACAAAATCTTGTGTGCTTTCCGTGATATAGGTACTTACTTTCACTCAGCTCAGAGTTGCACATATGTTGCACGTATATGTATGTATATGTAACTTCTCGCGTTCTCGCTAAAGTTGTAGTCGTAAATTTTGTATTTACGTTTTATTATTAGTCTTCTTTTTTTTAATAAAGAGTTAAAAAAGAATTAGAAATGTCGTATCAATTATACAGGAATACGACGTTAGGCAACACGTTGCAGGAGAGCCTAGATGAATTAATACAAGTAAGTCATTTGTTTGCTCATTTCTGCGTTAATAATGTGATAGGTTATTTTGTTTACACTCGTATCACGTACAGCTTCTGAGCAAGAATGAGTTACTACTGTTAATGTATAATTATATTTTATAAAATGATGTTTTCAGTATGGCCAAATCACACCAGGATTAGCTGTTAAAGTATTATTACAGTTTGATAAAGCTATAAACCAAGCACTGGCGACAAGAGTTAAATCGAGACTTAGTTTTAGGGTAAGATTGTTAATTTACTTTTATGAATGTAATCTTAAACAAAAAATGCTTTCAAAACTGCCTATTTAAAAAAAAATGTGCTTTCTATTTTTATACGCTGTGGTATTCTATGATACCCATTATTAGTCAGCATTTGATGCATGTTGACTTTCAATTGTTAATAGAATGTAATGGACAAAAAGTAGTTAAAGTACTAAGTTTTAAAAATAAAAATCGACTAAATAGTACATTTATTTATTTTAGGCTGGCAAATTGAACACATACAGATTCTGTGACAATGTGTGGACATTCATGTTGAATGATGTGGAGTTCAGGGAAGTTCAGGAGGTCGCTATGGTTGATAAAGTTAAAATAGTTGCATGTGATGGAAAGAGTGAGTTTTTGTATTACATTGCTTTGAGTTCCATTCGTTATGTAAATGACTACTAAACTCAATATTTCTAAATTTCAGCTCTAGACACAGATGTTGGTCCAAAGCGGTAACAAATTAGTATTCTTTCTCAATTCAGGTTATATCTAGGGATGTTTTCGTAAATAAAAGGGTCGAACGTTTATTTATTTGTTTATATTTCGTTTATTTGTGATAAAGCATTCAATAAAAAAAATATAAAAAATTGTTCGTCTATAAATTTTCTAAAAAATTCTATTTTCTTAAACTATCGCGATTTCTTCTTATCAAGTAAGTCAATGATTGAAGAGTTAAGATTATAACTAAATGCTTGGAAGCTGAATTTCTCATTGAATGTCTGCTTTCCAGCTTCACCAAATTGTAGCCTGAGAGGCTTGTTCTTAATCAAGTTTGATAACTTTTCAGCAAAATTCGATTTCTCAGCAAGATAACCAGTAACATTGTCAATAATAGATTCTTTGGGACCTCCAGAATTGTGAGCAACAACGGGTTTGGAAGCATACATTGCCTCTAAAGGCACTATCCCAAAATGCTCATTGGGTGGCGTATATATTAGAATATCACAATTCACAAGGATGGAAACTTTTTCAATGTCTGTGGGAGATTTCAAAAAATGCACTTTGTCTGAAACTCCCATTTCATCAGCAAGACCATTCAATTCATGATAATAATCAACATTTTCTTCAACTCTTTTATCATAACCACCAGCCATTATTAAATAGACTTTGCTGTACTCTTCTCGAGTTAAAAGTCTCTTCAAGTCAGCTAAGGCTTCAATTGCTGTGGAAAGTTCCTTCTTGCGTTCGTATCTATTGATCGAAAGCAAGAAACAAATATCAGGCAACAATCGTTTATCCAGAACCCTCTCCATTGACAGCACATGTACTTGATCGAAGAAAGCTGTGTTTATAGATGGATACAATACTTCTGTGTATTGAGCATTTAGTCTTTTAAAAGTTTTCTTGTACACTGACTGGGTGTAAAGGCTGTTGACAAAGACTTTATCCGCTAAACCTGTTGTGATCTCCTCGAGCCAATTCAGAGGTGCTCGATAAAGCTTCTTTAGTCTACTTTCATACGTTGTTAATACTTGGTCAGGATGATGACAGTAAAATACAACCGTTGGAATCCTCAGTTTCAGAACAGGAATGCATATCGATACTAAATCACAGAAGACAACATCAGGACGGTTGGCACGGAAAATTATATACAGGGCTGCCCATAACTGCAAAAAAAAAGATGACAATTTCAAACTATGAAACAGACTTTAAAAAAATAAATAAATTCAAGCATTAAAACGTTTGTTTACCATTCTCAGGTAGGCGCAAAATGCAAAGAATTTGCCGCAAATATGTCTGGGCAGCCAGTCGCCGACAACCGTGACTTTGAAAGTTCCATCCCTGGTCTCAGTGAAGCAGTGGCTAGGATCGTGATGATTAGTGACGAAGTCGACGTCGTGGCCGTTCTGCTTGAGAGCCAAAGCAGCGTCAACGACTAACCTCTCGGCGCCGCCGATACCCAGGTCCGGGTGTAAAAATGTCACTCGCACCATCGTTTCAGACGAGTTCCATTATTGTCGTCGTCAGCAGCAGCAAAGTATCGTGTTCTGTTTGTGTTTTTTGTCAGATTTCTTTTGTACAGCTATATGTATAGGTACAGCTGCAGTATTGGAGACTGCAGGTGCTGCGGGAAAATCGGAGCACACGGAGCGTCGCTGCGTCAAACTGGTTGGCGCCACTGTTGCCACGTTGTTCATTATTTACGTTTTTTGACGTGCGAAGAGAAAAGAGCCGTCTGCTACTGCGGAGCCGAGCATCTGATATGTGATACGCGAATGATTTTTGCATACATATCTGCGGGTATAATATAGCTATTTTTAGGATCGTGTTACCTTGTCACCTACTTATTGTTTTCCTTCGACAAAAAAATAACGTGTTTGTTGAAAAAAAAAGCGTCGATGGCGAATAATAAGCGTAAATTTATTATGGAGTTATTAGAATTATAAATATAATTTGTTTATGATTTATTTTTATGGTTGCAAAAATTTTATTATTTTTTTTTTTTTTTCAAAAAGTACTTTTTTTGGATTATGACCTACAGGGATAATGCTTTATCTAACAAGAATAAGCGCCGTATCGTTGATAATATATGCTCTCTGGTATGTTATATGTATTAGCTAATCTTATCTCGTGTTCTCTTCGTGTAACATCGGAAATGTAGTATAATGCTATAACTGCGTTTCAAAAGTAACCACCAGTTTTATTATGTAACAATTTCGATCATTATACATATACATCTTATCTTTTTCAAATTAACAATATATGTGGAAACTCCAATTAGCGCCATGCAAGTTTAAGATAATTGCGCTATAGTTCCGTTTTCAGTAAAAAAAACTATAGCAATTTTATTAGGCGTAAAAACAACGAGCTTATTCACAGTAAACACCCACATCATACAAGAGGCACATCGCCATCCCGTATATTACATAAGAAATTCCACAATATCTTCTCAATTATTATATAGTACACAGTGAATCGAATTCTAGGTCAATTATACTATATCCCAATAACTCTACACGTCAGGCTCTGCGCTCATCGAATTCATCCATAATAATATGCCTCTCCTGTATGTACCACCATAAATAAAAAAAATCAATTTCTGCAGCTTTAAAAATTAATGAGTAAAATCCCAAAGGTGAAAGAACTTAAAATCATGCGATTATATTATTCCTCTGGCAGCACTGGAAAAGGGCACGTGACGCGCGCGCGCGATTTCATATTATTCTCTCTCACGCTTGGACTTTCGGCAAAGAAATACTGAGTAAAAGTCTTAATCCTCGACGCCGCGCCCACTATATATAGTAGGTATGCAAGTCGATGTGTCATGTAGGGGGAATCGCACAAACAAGGGGTGACCCCCTCAAAGACCGCATTTATACATATTATGGTGTATTTTCGGGAGAGAGAGAGAGAGAGAGGGATCTCTTTTTTTGCTGGATTATCGCGCGGACGCGTATCCATATACATCGGAGAGCGGTTTTTACATAAGTCAGTTTATTGGTATTTTTCTTGAAAGAGATATCGTTTTTTACGAAGAAATTTAGACGATTCGAGTACAACATACCATTTGATTTTTTATCAGACACAGGGTGAAGCAGACGACATTCCATTCATCCGCCGATATTCAATTTTTCCTGCATATACAATACTTATATTTATCCGGTCACAATCGAGGCGAAAATCTTTGTCAATTTGTCGTTTCCAAAACCGAAAAGCCATTCACGTGCGATGTGTCATTCTGTCTCATCTCTCTTCGTCTTCGCAGGAAAACATTTCCATTGAATGAATCAATCCCAATGCGATAACAACAGCTATATCTAAGCGAAAAGCGTATACGAAGTAAGTACACATTTCTCAGTTCGGTTGGCGGCATTGACTCTTGCTCTTGCGCGATGCGCGTACAACTCGTGCGCACACAAACAACACTGCGAAAGCAGAGTATATATACATATATATGTGTTATATACGTACTTGCAGTATACAGGGAGTGTAGAAAAGAGAGAGAACGTAGGCGAGTTTATAATCATCAGCATCATTTCGCGAGCCGAGTCGCGTGCGAAAGGACGACGTCCTTCCGTCGTCGTCGAGTGCAGAATCTAAAGCTGGGCCGGCCGCTGATGGATGGAGCTCAATGGAATGGCGGCGACGAGATGGAAGAGCGAAGGTCCATTCGAGACTCGGGCAGGGCGCCCAAGAGATACGGCAGCACCGCAAGGCACGTGACGAGGAACGAGACCCTGGTCAAGCACCCCGTCGACAAGTCCGACACCCTCCAAGGCATTGCCCTCAGATACGGTGTTACGGTTAGTGTCTTCTGCTCGTTTTACACTTATGATGATTTTATTTGTGTGTGCTTGTGAAGTGAGATGACACACGACCTATTTCTCTATACTCTCTCTTTCTCTCTCTCTCATGGGTCACTTCCCCTGAGTCTGCTATACGGTTGACTGACTTTTGAACTCTCCGATAAGGAATTTTGCATTAGTTTTCTTTTTGGCTCTCGATGAGATTTGCGATCAATTTGTCATGAGTACGTCATTTGTTCGATTGACACTGTGGTCTTGTGATGGGAGATGATTTCTTGCAGTTTGAATGTTTATTTAGCTTGAGCGCTGTATTGATTTTGCAAAATTGGGAGGAGTTTTTATTCTAGGATGATTATCACTGGACTCGTTAAGATCATCAGCACTCTGGAGTTGTTTAAGGAAACTTTCACAATTCGAATCGCATGTCACTTTCTCTTTCTTTTTAAATGCCAGGCAGTTTTTTTCCATGACATAATTTTGAGACAGAAACTTTTGACTTCAATGGCTGCTCAATTGACTTTGTGTTTACTTGCATCAGGATTCTTTGAAACTCTGTGGTTTCTAGTTTTTAGTCTTGGCCTTATGATACTTCTACTGTTTTTATGCATTTGATGAAACCTTGTGAAATTCAGTTCAACTTGTTAATTCAAGTGTAAATAAGAAAAATATGTCAAGAGACAAGAATGCAAATTTTATGCATATTTGTAGTTTAGCAAACAATTCAATTTTTGGTCATTTATGTTAGATACTTAAAATTTATTTCCTATTTTTAACCAATTTGTATTTTTTCTTTTCAGACGGAACAAATTCGAAGAGTAAACAGACTTTGGGCCTCGGACAGCTTATTTTTACGAGAGCATTTGCTTATTCCAGTTAGTGCCGATAGTCCTTTATC
>UCQR01085452.1:18794-32211 GCA_900474235.1 Cecidostiba semifascia | reverse complement strand
GAAATAATACTTGTACAGTTCATCACTTATGAAGTTTGATCGGTTTGTATTGTTTTCGTATTGAAAAACAATCGGTGCTAGTTCATGCCACCTTGTGTTTAGATCACGATAAAATATATCTGCATCTTGTTTAGCTAAATGCATACATTTTTATTTTTATTCACAGCGAGCGTGGGAATCGTTTTACAGTTGTATGTACAAAAATGTCAAATTTACTTACGATAAGCAAAAAATGCAAATTCATCTTTGTTCATTCCAATTATCAAAGGAACGGAATTGATTATTCCTAGCTTTATTAATTTTTCCGATTCGTCCGATAAATATCTATTATCAGCCAGAATATCTGGTTCAATTGACGGATACCAAATCGTTATAGGAAAAGTATTAAAGTATTGCTGTTTTTAAATTTTGATATAAGTATATAATTGTAGAAATGTTTTTATTGCTGAATTTTATATAAACGTACCGGAAATATAGATACTGATTTTGCAAAATCATCAGCTGACTTATTCATAAGGCACTCGAACATTGTGTCCAACAATTCTGTAGTGCAATTAAGAAATTTAGCCTGTTTTACAGCTAAATCGGTTTGTTCTTTTTGAGCTGGTATCGGAGTAGTCATGGATCCGCTCATAGCGATAGCTCGGTGAAATAGCCCTCTGGACATAGGCGAAATCATGTGTAGTACAATACTTCGAGATCCTGCACTTTGACCCGTTAGAGTGACAGAATTTGGATCGCCTCCAAAGGCAGCGATGTTGTCTTGAATAAAACTTAAAGCTGCAACCTGATCTTTGAAGCCATAATTTCCATATGCATGATGATCACCAGTATTAATGAACCCTTTAAGCGTTAGGCTTTACTTAAAAAGTAATTGTTATTATTTAAAAGAGCAAAATAAAATGGCAAATTAAACTTATAAACCTAATGTTCCTAGTCTATAATTGATCGTAACTAAAATTACATCTTCATCGAGTAAATAATGTGGTCCGAATTCATAACTCTGGCTTGATCCATGGTACAATCCTCCAGGATGCAAAAAAACAATTACAGGTAATTTCGAATCCATGCGTCTATTGTTTCTTGGTAACTGCAAAAAAAATGTAATCATTATTGCACAATATTGTATTTCTGTATTGTTATTTAAGTAATATATACTTTTCTAGTATAGACGTTTAAAGTAAGACAGTCCTCTGACATATTCATAACTTTTGCCTGTGGACATGCTGGACCTTCTTCGGAAGCATCAAGTATACCGTTCCAAGCCGAAACTGGAATTGGTGACTGAGATGCGAAAGTTTTTTTTAATTCAATAAACAGTTTTAATCTTGCAGTTAACAAATAATGGTGTGTACCTTGAATCTCAATTGCCCGATTGGTGGCTCAGCATAACGGATACCGCGAAATGCATAGATGGTTCTCCCTAGACGTGTTTTCATTATTGATCCTTTAACTTTCCCTAATTTTGTATTAATTACTGGACTTTTTGAAGCCTCTAATTCGTGTATCAATAGAAACGTGGTCAACAATCTTAGTATTAGCAGTTCAACTTCCATTTTGATTTTTAGCATTGATTGATAGATTTAGCAGTTAGTAAATGTCATATAGTCGATCACATACCTATCTACTGTAAATGATCATTTACCACATTAGTTCGTCAACTATAAACTTCATTATATATAAATATTCAAACCAAAGCAATGCTATAATATACCATATATACTTGTCAAAGTACCGTACACTACAGATGTGTATACCGACATAAAATTCCTTTATACACAATACTTAACTATTCGACTGAACGTGAACGAATGAGAAGAGATTGCTAGTTTTATATAATGTTTTATGTAAGACTATTTGGATTATTCTGCATAAAAGGAAATAATAGCAATCACTTCAAATAATTTACTATGATTATGTATAGGTATTATCATAGAGAGATTACTGTTAGATGCAATTTTCATCGACAGAAACGTTACAACCAGCTAGAATTATTTGAAAAATATTTATATATATAAAAGAGGATATTTTAAAAAATCAATTGATATATATTAATATTCGGAAACCTATTTTATTAACCTACTAACTCGAATCTCAAAATATAATTATTCTCAAAATTTTTTATTTTACAAATATTTTTACAATTTTTTTTCAATCTTCCTCGTTCTCGTCTTCATTTCCAGTCTCTTCAACGTTTTCCTCAACGATATCATCGGCAACTTCTTTCTCTTCCGCACTTTCTTCTGCTTTATTTTCTTCATTCTCAGCCGATTGCTCGGCTACGCGTTTCTCTGCTCTTTTTTCTTTATCCTCAGCCAATTGCTCTGCTGCACGGTTTCTCTCACGGGCCTGTTTAGCGGCTCCGATGGGATCGAAGATCGGATCTATCGTCGGTGCAAAAGCGATCGGATCGATCGGTTTCTTCTGTTTCTCTTGCTTTTTCTTTTCCTCAATCTTTTCTTTCTCATTACCCTCGTCTCCTTCTTCAGCCTCATCGCTCTCTTTGTCCTTCTTGTCCTCCTTGCACTCGCCCATCTGGTACGGTTTGACTTTCGGCAGTACCTTACCGTAGACCTTTAACACAAGTAATATAAAATGAATAAACACTCGTATAGTGAAGACTATAGGATATATAGGCTCTTTAAAATATAAAAATTTACCGGCGATGGAAAGATTGGTCGCCCAAACTGATCCTTCTCGCGAGGTGGTGGCCGCTCTTTAGGCTCCACAGGATACTTCGGTTTCGCCAGTTCCTCTATTTTCGGAGACGCGTTCGCCGATTTAGCCGATTCCTTGACTTTGAATGGATCCTCTATGCAGGCTTCTGTCTTTTTCTCCTTCGGCTGGGACATTTCCATAATGCGGGCCGTAGCTATTAAGAATCAAAAATATATGTATCACTCTAGAGACATGCTTAACTTAATATTTAAGGATCCAGCAGACGTGAAAACTGTAGCAACCTTCATAATTAAGAGCGGATTCGGGAATTTTCAGCGGAAACTCTTTGCAGGTCGAATCGGTGAACCGCCACGGCTCCTTTTTCATCCGCCTTTCTCTCTTGGTCTCCTCATCCTCCTCAACCTTGTCCTCTCCGAACTGCACTTGCTGCATCGACTTCGCATCTTCTTCCACGTTCTTTGAGTCCTCTTCTTCTCTCATCGGTTCTTCTTCGGCTTCTTTTTCCTTCTCTTCAGCTTCTTCCTCTTCAGCTTCTTTCTCTTCAGCTTCTCTCTCTTCAGCTTCTTCCTCTTCAGCTGCTTTCTCTTCAGCTTCTTCCTCTTCAACGTTCAGCTCCCCTTCGCCGATGGTTGACTTGCTCCTCTGAGCCTCGAGCTCCTTCGTCTTCTCTTCCTGAATCTTTTTGACCTGCTCCTGTTCCTCTTCCTGCTTCTTTCTTTGCTCCTCGAGCTTCTTCTTCTTCGCCGTCTCTTCCTGAATCTTCTTTTGGCGCTCCTGTTCCTCTGCCCGCTTCTTCCTTTGCTCCTCGAGCGCTTGTTTTCCCCGCACCTCAATCTCGTCCAGGATCCTTGCCTTCCAGATTATGGCTTGTTCGTCCTCCTGGTCCTTGAGAACTCTGTACGCTGGCAACGACAAGAACTCCATCCACGGAGACAACTGATGATCAAACGATAATCGTGACTTATTATTACATTCATTTCTCAAATTTTATTAAAAATACACAGCCTCACCTCCTGATTTTCCTTCTTCTTCTTTTTCTTCTCTTTATCCTGCTCATCCTTCCTGGCCCTCTTCGGTCTCACAAGCTCCTCATCTTTCTCATCAGTAGTCTTCCTCTTCAGTGCTTTTCTAGGCACCGCGTAAGCCGATCTGCAGTCCTCTGGTTCATTCCTCAGTACCGGTTGACTGATTCTCACGATATTTTCACTAGGCTCGTACAGCAACGCTGCTTTAGAGACCGTCCATTCGCCACAGTCGTCCGGTTCGTCTTTCCAGTTTGGTCTCGCCAGTTTCTTCGTCCGACGACTTGCTCTAGCTTTTAAAGCTGCTTTCGAGACGCCTCGAGTCACACATGGCTGAGCTTCTCCGTGTGATGGAGAGGGCTTCGACAGGACGACGATTCGCTTTTTTAGACGAGGAAGAGGTTTGGACGGTCGGATCTGAGAGAAAGAGAGGATTTGTGAGTCAGAGTACGTCAATGAATTTGTCGGTTTACGTACAATAGGTTCAGGTTCGGGCTGTTTTCGGGGCAACGCTTTCACTGCCGCCCACGCGTTGAACTTGGCCCAGTCCTCGGGTGTTTTTAACCATCCTTTCAGTCGCAGCTTTCGCGGTTTCTTTCTGAGGATTCAATATCTTCTTTTATATAATCTGTTGTTGATTTGACTTTGAAGAATTGCATACGTACTTGATCTTTGCTTTTGCGCTTTTTTTAGGTTTCTTTTTCGCTACAGCAGGTTGCGGTGGACTCTTTGGTTTACTAATGGCAGCCATTGTTTTACTATTTTTTTCTTGTATTTCTTTAGTCTTTAATTTAATGTCATCACTGTGGAATTTATTTTGTATAACTTATTACCGAAAATTTGAGCGTTTACGATCGGGGATGAAGGACGGATTTGACAACAAGCGTGAAGCTAGCGACGAATGATAACAACGCTGAGCTACTTTTTCAATATTTATTTTATGACAATGATAAACATTTCTTAATTCTTATAAAAGTCAATTGACACAGAAAGGCGCTTGTGTAGAAGTATAAAATATCGCAATTTTAATATCAAAAGATGAAACGGACGGTATAAAATACATAGTAAATACTTAAATACTTATATATGCCTCTTAGTATAAAGAGTACAATTTTAATCTAGATCGTGGACGGATTGCGTTACATATAGTCAAAACAGACTCGAGATTCACTTATTCGTACAATAAAAAGCAATGGAAGTATTAAAAAACTTATGTATGCATACTGTAGATATGCAAGCAGATCTTTCAAACAATAGATTATCAGTTAATTCATTCTTTCTCTAACTATTAACTACACTTTGAAAGTGAGTTTTGTACTAAATTATACTTATTCCTTAAAGATATGTACATTGTTGAGTTTTTTTTTTCTTGACTTAACTAGAGAGAAAAAGAACTGACTTTTTCAAAAGTATTTTAGTCTTTTTTTAATTTATGTAATGTTTTTCATAACAAAAATTACGCATATCAAAACGTACGAAAGTAATATTCGTAACTTTAATGTATAAAATATTTGCTCTTAATTTCGTTGAAGGCACTGCAATGAATACGTTTCTGTGTCCAATACTTCTCTAGACTACTAAAGGGACGTTAAAGTAAAAGATGTAAAAAACTCTCAAGCCAGCATAATCTCTCCCATGTAAAAAGTAAAAACGGTACCGAATTTTGTATTTTCGTGCACGAAAAAAAACAGAATTAACTTCCGAGCACAAGTGCGAATAAAATCATAGTGGCAGTGCTGATAAGCGAATACTCGGCAGCCGAGGCGCCGGCGGTGCAATCGACAATTCGCCTTGCCCTCATAAAATCTGGACCGAGATAGGCACTGAATTCACGTTTTTCAGGCGGAATGACAGCCAACTGTTGCGTCGCGTCCTGGAAAATTAAGTCGCTGTACGGCGGCTGGCTGAAGAACATGCCGAAGGTGAACTCGTCTTGCTCCTTGCGACCGTAAAATTGTTGCGCGTAGATCAGGAGATTCGTGTAAGCATTTATCTGCAAAAATTAACGGTTGTAGGTATATAATTTTAGCAGGATATACATCTATTTGTACGTTTTAAATTCGCTTACCTGTGTTTCATTGTAACCATAATATCCTCCTCTCGTCACTACTGCGTTAGCGGCTACCATACCCAGATTGCATGTCTTGTATTCAAGGGTAGACTTGCGCGTCCCGTCGGGACACAAAAGTTGGAAATCTTTAGTGAAAGTATTACGTGCCCAGAACTCACGACGCTTGCCGTCCGTGTTCTCAGCGACTGTCGTGTGTTTGACGAAGGCTACGTCACCGCCACCTTCGACGAGACAGCGAAAAGCGCCGGTGTGGCCGTAGTAGTCCTCCGAAGCATCGCGACGACAGTAACGGTCTTTGGTGCCGTGGCAGAGATCGCACATGTTGTCGTAAGGCACACCTAAACAAAGTTTATTTTTAAAGGTTGCTTTGAAGATTTTGCTGCTGAGCAATCGTCTTACCTGTATTATATTCAGGACTCAAAGCGCCAGGTACACAAGATTTAGAAAAGTATTCTGCAGCGGCGTGCACAGAATCGCACCCGTAGCCTCGAATCCAACTGTTGGAAAGTAGATAGGCCAGTGGATATACCCAACCGGCAGCAGTATTTATTCCAGGATGACAAGTGTTCTTGTTCTTCAGGTACGTGAGGTCCGTATTATCGTCCTCTTCCTTGGCTACTGCAACTACGTAGTAACTAGGCGCTCCGAGATTGTAGACTTCGGAAACAAAAGGCACGAGATCGTAGCGCAGACCCGCGGTGTATACGTCACTAGCGTCTAGTACTGTCACGTCAGCTTGCCTATTAAATTAAAAAAATTAATTATTTTGTTTCCAAGTAGAACTCTGTGTGAGTAAATGACTTATAATTTTATTGATTAGAATCTTCGTAAAGTAGCGATTTTCTTACTACTAACCCATTTTGTATAGCCTGCATACAATGGATTTGGCTGTGACCTTTTAGGCATAATAATTCTGGTTTCAACAGTTGAGCTTTCATAGCGATCTGGAAAATGAAAAATGTAATTTGAAGTAGCTCTTTGCTTGTGTTAAATCTCATAAAGTATTTGTGTAATATAAAATACCTTCATCTTGACACATTTCTCTAATTCTGGTTCTGAAGTTACACACAAAGTCATTCTATTTACTGGACATCGTCTTACAGCATATATCATGTCCAAAGTTTCTTTCATATAACCGGAAAAAGTTTGATCTGACTCTTGAATACGAACAAAGTCCTTTGCTGAATCCTAAATTATGGCATGCAATAATAATTAAAAAAACGTACAATTTATAAAAAATAATTTATAATCAAGTATTTAAATTGATTTGAAAGATTTTACCGAAAATAAAAGGTTATGCTGACGACCGTAACGAGGAGCAGATTCAAACAAATGAAACTTTTCCATTGTTTGAATATTTGGTTCTGGCGTACTGTACAGATTTCTGTTTCTATCAAAAAATCCAGTAGAATTCCAGGTACTCATGTCATTATAACCATTACGATTATCATAATTTTTGTTATATTGAGTGTACTCATCGTGACGGTTGCTTTCGTCATTTTCTCTGCCTTGAGGTTTGGCAAATTTATTGTCGTAAAAGTCATTCTTATTATAAGAATTGGTATTGTTTTCCCGTGTTCCGAGTATTCTAACAGCTTCTTCAAGGAATTTCTGGTAAAGTTTTCTTTTTTCTTGATCCGTTGCTGATGAAACAATAATAGCATTGGATGGAATTTGGCCCCAGTGGCAATTTGCATAATCGTCAACAGGTTTACGAGTACCATCTTTGCACAAAAGTTCAAACTGATCTTTGGA
The DNA here is from genome assembly GCA_900474235.1 of Cecidostiba semifascia. NCBI lineage: Eukaryota > Metazoa > Arthropoda > Insecta > Hymenoptera > Pteromalidae > Cecidostiba > Cecidostiba semifascia. The sequence continues at coordinate 24,684 of UCQR01085452.1, read as the reverse complement.
TACGGAATCTTTAATTGAAAAAAAGTTTGTAAGTTATAAAAACGCTTAGATGCAATTTCAAAGTCATTTGAGAATTTATCAAGAAATACTCACCAAGATCAAAGTTGGTGCTAGTCATTTCATGAACAGTCGTATGAACAAGGAATGCAATATCACCGGCTTCAAGTAAGCATCTGAAGGCTCCCTCGTAACCCGAGTATGGATCTGTATTTGTGCACTTTCCTCCTGGAACTTTGCCGATGCAAAGTTTGCACAGTTGGTCTGAATTATCTCCAAGTGGATTGTACTTGTTAACTAACGAATTGACAGCACAACTTGGACCAAAGAACTTGATCGTAGATTTCACGTGATTATTGCAATCGATAATTTCCATTCCACCTTCTTTCATTAACTAAAATAGAGCATTTTTATCACTATATTGTACCTGCTCTTTGAGTGTTCATAATAATAAATAATTTTAACATTTGACTTTGACTTACAGTGTAAACAGGTGTAACCCATCCTGCCAGTGTTCCAACTCCGGCAAAACATGCTTTCTTTTCACGAAGATGTCTTATATGCGTCACTTCGGGCATTGTATCTTTCTTAACAACGGCAACAGCATATTGATAATTTACTCCACTTTCGTAGATCTCTTGCATTATAGGCACTAAACTGTGATATCTTCCACCAATGAATACTTCACCAGCGTCAAGACTAGTGAGGTGAGCCTTTTCGTGGTCGAGAAGTTCCATGCACTCATCTTTATTGAAGGCACGTTTACACTTTATTGAAACATAGTAGTCCTTGAATGAAGAAATCTCTCGGTCAACTGCTTTTGAAAATGCTTCGCACTTGTGCTGTTCGTTATCTGACACGGTGCACCACACGGCAGTGTTGTTCAAATTTTGTCCTGCAAAGTAAAGTTGTTTGTTTGTCAAAATTTGTTAAAATTCGTTAAAAGCATGATCTTTGTAACAATTAATTTGTCCGTGAATATACATAAATAATATATTTGTACAGCAATAAAAACATGAGATGACTAATGCGCATTCTCAAATGAGTAATTTACTCCGATTCGATTAATCAAGAAAAGCGTTACAACTTCCAGTACGTTAATCGAATAATAATAAACGAAACTTACCCGAACAAAGTCCAAAAATAGTAAGAAGCAGTGCAACGAGCAAAACTTTGCTTAAACTATTGTCGCCCCGCATCTTGACGGCCGATTGTCGATGGAAAACAAACGAAAAACAGGGCGTGTGTGGCTTGAAAAAGTGATGACAACGCCCTGGTAGGTATGCATCAACCTAACCGCGTCCAAGCGCACACGTCGCGCGAGAGAGAGACAATATAACGCATACGGCAACAGGGGCGTAGTAAAAAACATGGCGCTTTGATCGGGGGTCCAATGGGAACGCAGTCAGCAATATAGTATCTAATTGAATGAATGGGAAAAGGTTAGGTGTAGGTATAGTACGCGTGTACGTGGTATAGTATCAATGAATTCGAGAATCTGCGCATGCGTCAGTTTGCGCGTGAACATTTGAAATAATAAGTAGATGTAGAGTTTTCTTTTAGTTTTTAATAAGTAGATGGTAGTATTAAGAAACTTTATTCTGTTTCATACACTTATTGTTATAGTCCTGAATAAAAATAGCTTATAAAAATATCCTATTTATTGCAATTATATAATGCTGAAAATAGAATGTGAAAAAAAAAACTACTTTCTACTTATAAGTAATTTAAAATTCAAATTTAGAGTTATTTTACCCTAATCTACTCGATGTTTATTATTTTTACTTGTTACATATTTAGAAAAAGGTTATAGGTAAGAGCGAAATAGTATACGCAGACAAATTCAGGTGATTAAAATCAACAAGTCATGTCGGGGAAAACGTTGTCGAAATTGAAAGTTAAAAGTTTAGTTTTGAAGGAAAAATATTAAAAATTACGAAAAAAAAAAGTGTACACGCAATGTGAAACGTGAATAATTAGTATAGTACATACAAAATTTTCCAGTGGTCATAACCATCAATGTCAAATAAAAATGTCGAAATCATCATTACGGTCCAAAAGCTCGACGCGCTCTCTCCGAGCAAACCGATCTCCAATACCCCACAGAAGGTTTGTCAACTCTATATATCATCCAATCCAAAAATCTCTCCTAACCAATCATTGATTTTGCAACGCCCAGACATCAGGACAACAAGCCCTCAGTCAAACCCTACGGCTTCTGCTGTTCCCCAGACAACCGTCTCCTCAAAACCAAAGCTACTATCAGCCTTAGCATCGGTAGCTTAGGCTCGTTACACGAGTGCCCGGCTCTCCGTCTCCGGGAGCACGTGATCTCCAAACGACCTCGTCAAAATCGACCCAAGGATGGCACCAAGAGTCCCAGATCCAGCTCTGCGCTCAAGCTTAGTCTGCAGTCATTGCAAGAACCTGGAGGACTACTTCTGGACAAGGACGCGACCGAGAGCGCGCTGGAGTTGATGAGAGAGGTCATGAGAGGAAGGAGGCAGATGGAGTACGAGCAGAGGATGGATCGGTTGGCCGCTATCGGTGAAAGGAGAGGTGAGTCGAGAGCTTTTCTCATCTGCAAGCTGGTATCATTTGACTTTCGCGAATTTAGTCAAGAGTAGGAAGAAGAAGCTGAAGAAGGGCGGCAAACCGTACTGGTATACCGATTTCTCGATACCTCAGGTTGGTGGTTCAGCCGATTTTTGTAGATCAATTGAAAGTTGAATTTCGAGAGCTAAAATTGAATGATCGCAGTTGCAAGAACTGAAGGAATTGGAGGATTCCTTGTTCAAAGACAAGGAGGAAAAGACGACCAGCAGAACCCTGAACTCGCTCTTCGCCATTGGCATGATGACCGAGGAGGTGAAAATAGGGCCAAGGGAAGTCTCGAAGCTACTCAATGAATTCAGCGCCGATCCGATAAAGTTTCTCTACGAGGTGTACAAAGCCATCAACGGAGATTACTTCGATAACGAGGATTATCGTGCGTTATCAATCTAATCATGAAATATCGTTAATTGATGATAAATAATTGAAAAAAAGTAATAAGTATACTGTCATTGTTTTTGCCGATCCTCATCAGGCCGAGATTACAGCTGCAGCGAGCGAATAATTTTGTCCGGAATAGCTTTCCTCGAACTGCCAAGAATCGTTTTAACACTGCACGACAGACTACCGCCGATCGTCAAATTGAAATTACCCCCGAAACGTAATACTTTTCATTGAGTCGTATGACGTGTATCTATATAGAGAATCGAAATCGTGTATAACTCATGAGTTAATTCGATGTATTTAGCGAAACCACCTCAGGCACTTCGAGCCAAAAAGATGGAATCTCCTCTGCTTGAAAAGTTACACTTGCCACCGAACTGGAGACTCTACGAGACAGAGCTCACCGACTGGCGTAAAAAGTTCTTTGCTATTCCTAGACCTGTAGTAATTCTACCGAAGCAAATAGCCGGAAAAGAAAGTGTGAACGACGAAATAGATCACGATGACAAGATTAGAGATATGAAATCTAAAAAAGCAATTGTCATCAAGGACAGTAATAGAATGAAAGAAAAAATCTCGAATGATAAGAACGATCAGGAGTGTGCCGAAGAGGAAAAGTTGGATGATCGTAGAAATACTGATGTAAAAATAGAAGGCGACACGTCAAAAAATGTAGATACCGAGGACAATGAGGAAAACATTGAAACTCAAGAGCAAGAACCTTCTTATCATGCCGAAGTAGAAAATAAACAAGTTGCACAACCGTTTCCAATACGAAGTATAGCGCATGAAATGATATACATCTAACTTATCAGCGATGTTACTCGTGATAAATTTCGAAAATATACTCTTTTTGTATAGCCGACTGGACAACACCTCCAACACCGTGTCCTTACAAGTACCACAAACTTATGAACCAGAAAGGCTCCTTAACCACTGACGAAGCATTTTTTGCCGCCTTAAATCTTCCTGAAAGTTTCCACAAAAGTTTCCCTTCCGGTAGAGAGAATCTCTCCCTTAAGCTCCAGCATTATCTACTGGACGTCGAGGCAGACTTCTTCAAGATGACGGAGGAAGCGAATCGGCTGACCAGTGAGGTCGGCAGAATCGCTCAGGAAATTTTCGAACCGGAACGAAAGTGCGACGCCTGTTGCGCCTGCAGACAGACTAGAAAGACGCATCTGAGGTGGCATGCGACGAAGACACCGCATCAGGTCATCGATGGTGTTCTTACCGATGAGAACAACAAGACGTGAGTTAGACGGTATAGCTGTAGAAATACTGTACACTGAATTTTTCATTAAATTTTAACCTCAGCCAGGTGATCGGTGCTCTGGCGATGCATTCACCAGCTGATAGTATCTCCTCTGCGAGTGAACCACCTTACGTCCCGTCCCACGAGAAGTTCGTCAAAGACCTCGTGATAGCTGGCAACACGACAACGATCGACGGTGAAATCGTCAGACAGGTGGTCGGTGTTACAAAAACTCTGGAACACGTAGAACGCGAGGCCTTGCGTCCCGACGTAGAAATCGTCGAGGTCAGGAACGTTCCTCCTTGCGGCTGCGCTGGTGAGGAGAAGGAGCTGGAGCTGGTGAACTTGAGTGGAGGAAAGGATGAGGGGCTCTGCTACGGAAGAAAGTTTAGACCGAAGGAGGGACCTGCTTACTCCTGCGGAGAATCTGGTAGGAATGATGAGCCTGAGGGCGATTGTGGATGTCGAGAGGATGAATTCGAGTGCGTGAAGGAGGATGATGATTGCGGCTGTGGGGACGACACTGATCGGTGTCTTGGTGAATATAGCAGAGTCGAATTAAGGGTCGATGAGACAGCTGGAATTGTCGAAGAAGAAATCGGTTTGCCCGTTATGAAAGAGGTGAGAAAGATGCAGATTTATCGTTCTTGAATAAAGAAAATAACGCGCTTCATTGCCTCAGGATACGGAGAAGGTGTGCAGAACGTGCGGAATGAAATCAAAGGCTAGATGCATGGATAAGTATTCGAGCAATGTAGCCGATTTTTCTGAAAAATCGGATAAAAAAGGAAAAGCAATGACTGGTAAGATCTGTTCCTGTGATAGTTTGTCGGAATTTCTGCAGATCGATCTGACGAGAACCACGTGCGCTAAGCCTGAGAAAAGATATTTCAAAAGCGAACCCAGTCATCAGAGTGTAGCGAAGAGAGAATCTAAAAAGAAAAAGTTCTCGGGCGAATTGAGGAGCTCGCGCAAGTTTTCGAGAAACAAAGTTAGTAAAGTGAAGGATGATGGGAAGATGCGGAAAAATGTCGTTATGGAAAGAAAGAGAAAATCATCTAGGAAAGGACTAACTAAAGTCGAGGAGAGAACTCGAACAAATGTCGAAATTCCTATAAAGGACGTGACAGAAGATGGGACATCGATAGAAAAAACTCGTGAGTCTATATTTTATTGTAACCTTATTTAATCACTCTCTACAACAGCAAAGCATCAAATAAACTTCATCGAAAAATTTAGCCTCTGAAGGCGGACCTTACGGCTACCGCACAGCCTCGGAGCAGAAGCTACCGATCGAGCGTACGATCGCCTACCTCGTCGATCGTCACCCTCCGGATTATCCCGCCGAGGAAATTCCGGTACGTCCTGGAGGTCGTCCTTGCCGTTGCCGCGAGAACCGTAACAAGCGCAAGACTTTACTCTACGGCATCGGCGGACTCGCGAAAACCGATGCAAGAAATACAGAGGACACCAACGCGGAGAAAGTGATCGAGGGGGTGTGTTGGCTGACGCCAGAGCCCAGTATCAGAAGGAGCGACGAGTACATCCCGGAGTACGAGCTCTATGACTCGCCTTACGAAAAGCAAGTGTGCGGCGGTGCTGGAAAGGTTGCTGCTAATGCAGGGGACAGTGATGAGGATG
>UCQR01085452.1:7749-18774 GCA_900474235.1 Cecidostiba semifascia | reverse complement strand
GTATAGAACTTTGTAATTTATGTTTACGATCTTCAGTTTAATTTGCAGTTTTAAATTCAGAGGACGACGATCGCATCAAAGACTGGGAAAACGCGTTTACCGATCCCTACCTCTCGGAATTTTTCACGAAGACGCGTGAAAATCTTCCTTGCTGGAACAAGTGCCGGAAGAAAATCGAGGAGCCGAGAAAACTGAAAGTCATGAAGCCCGTATGCGAGTGCAAGTACGAGCGAAAAATCGTCAAGAGGAACGAAGAGCGTAAAAACTGGATCGATCGGCAGCGGAAATTGAAATCGATGAAGAAACAGTCCTTTCTACACATCGACGGAATCGCCAAGGTTGCATCAATCAATTCGGAAGAGGAAAATATCGATCCAAATCAAACTGTCGTATCGGCAGTAACGATGCAGACTCCGTACAACACGCCGATCCACAGCCGATCGATTTCGAATCTGCCGTACATACCGATATCCAGTGCGAACGTCATAGAGACAAATGTTGCGACGCCACCTGTTGCGCAAGAACAGACGCCTGCTCGGACGGAAAAATCAACTAATAAAAAGAAATCTTCGAAGAGAAGCTCTTCTGCGAAGAGCAGACAATTGACGGATACGGCACAGCTCGAAAAAACAAGCAATTACGTCGCGGACGAGGTTAATATCGATCGTAAACTAGCAGCGAACGATGAAGCTGGGACAAAAATTGAACCTGATATTCCCAAGAGCACTGATCGCGGAAAAACAAAAAGGCGAATGAGCTTTTTCGACCGGTTGGAGGATAAGCTGATGATTAAAATGCGTGTATGTAATGGATTCAATGGATTCATTTTAGGCGCTGATAAATATTAGCATTTTTATCTTTACTGTCGATTTCAGCGAGAATTGGAAAATATGACCAACGAAGGTTTCGTGTCGCTTAAGCTTTCCGAGTACCACAAAATACCTCAACTTTCGTACTGGATTTCCTACAGAGTCAGGGGCATGCGTTTCACGGAAAAATACAAAAGTAAATATCGATAATATGTATTATACAGTTTCAGTCAACAGTCGTACTATTCAATTATTGCACCTTTTCAGAAGAGTTGATGCAAGCTTCGATAAAAATCTGGAACGCCAAAGCTCACAAAGCAAAGAAGGAAATGTGCGCGGAATACCTGAGAGTCGCGAGAAAAGATCGCGATAAGATAAACTTCGACAGAGCGCGACATTGGAAAAGAAAGGTACTATTACTGAAGGTCATGATAAATGTTGCAATAGTATAGTTCTTAGATATGATGGAAATTATCTACGCTATAGATAAGAAGAATGAAAGCACAGTTTTATGAAAATTTGCGCCAGGACACCGTGAAAACCGGTAGCGAAATGTGGCGCACTATGGAGTTCGGCAAGTTTCCAAACGTTCTCTTCAAGCAAGCCTACTTTACATACCTTCCAGCAAAGGAAGCAGATGCCTATGTTTTTCGACCTTGGCCAAGATAATATACGCAGTGTGTGATTAATTGTGTTTCGTTTAGGCTTCATTTTTGTACATCAAGTATATGACTTTGCAAAGATACGGCGTAGTATATTTTTCAAATCACTTTTTCGTTTGTTCGACACTGAGTACGACTTATGCAAATCGGGATAAGGTGTTACACAAGCTTGTCTACTCAATCTGAAACTTACTAATTGTGAGTATAAATAGAACGTAAATGTAATAATTCCAGGAATTGTGTATACTTACTTCAACAAAAACAAATTATAGTATTTTGAGCTTAAGTGACATAATTGGAAATAATAGTTTTCTGGATATAATGGGAGTAAAAATATAACATTTAGTAATAACATCAAATTTTGGAAAATTTAAAAGTTTATTAAAGATAAAAAGATGTAACAGTTTAGAGCACATAGTATATAATTGTACGTAAACAAATGATAATATAAGGAAAAAGATTAGCTTGATAATTATTGTATTCTGGGAATTCATATGCGTCTATAGGGAGCGTAATACAGTATTTATCAGTTTTTATATATTTATTATCGTGTAACTTGTGAAATGAAATTAACTTATCAAAGAGTATTAACTGTCTATGTAGTTCTTAATCACCCTATATAAACATACACACTCATTACATATAGTCACTACCAATATTTGTTATTGTAATAAAAAATATTAAAAATATAACATTTATGCAATAGTTACACAGTACGAGGATTTTTATAATAAATAAGTTTTTTTATTAAATATTGCTTCAGTCTGACATTATCAAAAATTATGAATATTTAATTACGCTTCTCCATTTCTAGCCAATATCCGCCTTGAGCTACAATAGAGAACGTGTGCTTGCTGTACACAAAAGGGTTAGCTGTTTTTTCGTTAGCAACCAAATTAAATTTAGAAAGTAGAAAGAATAACATAACTTTAGTCTCCATTAAGGCAAATCGATTTCCGATGCAAGCCCTCGGTCCAATACCAAAGCCAAGGTTAGTAACGTCGTTGATAGAGACCTTCTTCTCGTAGTACCTCTCGGGATCGAATGTCTCCGGATTGTCGTAGTATTTGGGATCCATGTGAATACCAATCGCGGGGATCCAGATGTTCATTCCTGGCTGCACAGTGAACGGCTTTCCACCAGGTAACGCTGGTGGCAGCTCGAACTTCTTGGTACAAAGCCGATCGATAAACCCAACCTGTGAGTGGCGTCTCATCGACTCGTTGAAGACAGCATCGAGGTAGGCCATTCCGTTGATAGCCTCATACGTCGGCTTGCCATCGTGTTTTTGCATGACCTCGTCAATCTCGTCCTGTAGTTTCTTCTGTACTTCTGGATGGATTGCTAGGAGATGAGCGATTATGCACATCTGAGTTGAAGTTGTGTCGAAGCCACCGAAGAAGAAGATGAAAGCCTGGGCAGTCATCTCCATCAGGTCCAGTTTCAGGTGCTTGCTCTCCTTACCCCTCGCGTCCATCATCAGCTGGATCATGTCCGGTCGGCTGATACCTTTTTCGTCCCGCATGGCCACTGTCGAGCCCACAATGTCCTTAAAAAACTTGACGATTTCTTCTCTGACAAATGTTATCCGAAAGATTTTCAGAATCTGCGGGAAAGCCCTTGCGATGAAGAACTTGACCGTCATTAGACCCTCCAGATTCGTAGCTTCCCTTCCGAGCATGTAGAACTCGTTCTTTGGATTTTTCATCGAATCGACGGTGATACCGAAGGCACAGGTGGCTATCGCATCGTTAGTATACCTGGTGAACAAATCCTTGGTGGCGACCATTTTATTCTCAGAAGCCGGTCGTTCCTCCAGATACTTGACAAAGTTCCGCGCGCACTGAGATATCAGTTCGAACATACCCTTCATCTTGCAGGAAGTGAAGGCCGGGCTGAGAAGGTTCCGGGCTTCTTTCCATCTGTCGCCAGCGATGTTAAAGAGATTACCACCGAATAACGGGTCAAGGGAGTCATCGATAAAAGACTTATGATCTGGGAAGCTATCGAAGTTCTTGATGGTGACACTCTTGATCAGCTCGAGGTCTCTCAGCATGATAACAGGTCGGACGAAGTCGAACCCTCCGATATACTTTGCGTCCGGGTGGTAGTCATACATGTCTCTAACCAGTTCGGAGATATGTTTCCGCCTGAAAAACGGCGCGGCCATGTTGCCCAACAAAGGCCATGCCGGATAGTATGGAATGTCCTGATTCTTGAAATAATCAAGGCTATTCTTGAAATAGTAGTAGATCGTGTAGCAAGCGACGACTATCAGAGCTAATGTTAGCAAGTCCATTTTCGGACCCCTTTAGTGCAGAAATTTCAGCAGTATATGAGAAATCGTACATTCGATCTCGTGAACGGCTCGAACGCGACTGAGCCGGCACGTGCACTGTACCGGTTTAATGACTAAGAGTGGTTTGAACCCCCTCCATCGACAACCACTTACATCTGCTGGCAGCTATATACATATACATCTCCAAGATATTATACGAGACCGAGATTATTAGTTTTCTGTCTCTCGAGCTCCTTGTCAAGTTCTTACGTTAAATTGCGTCATATATAATTTCGTTTTATTGCGTATGAACTCCGAAAATCTGTACTAACCAATCGATATATTAACAATCGGGTCAGCCATTTTAATATCGTGCAATAATTGTATGTTCTGGTTGCTATTAATACAATAGTGCAAAGGCAAATTAAATTAATATATTTCTTTAATAGAAGTCTGTTATTTTTTTTATTGATTTTTTTTTTTTATTATAAATGTGCTTGCTTTATATTTATAAAGTACAATTGCATCAGATTCACTATTCAATAATAACAGAAGCCCAAAAGTACAATCTTAAGCATTGAGCACGTAATTCGAAAGTATTGTGCGAAAGCCCTCAATGCAACAGAAGAATTTCATCAGGTTCGTTAAAGCAGAATCATGCGAGTTGCGCGTGCAAGGAACAAAAGAGTGACCGTTCATTGCTCCCATTCACCACAAGGCCACACCAGGTGCCGAACAGAGCAAGATAAAAATATACCTCTGATCGTTGTTTTGATGATATCATCTCGAGGAAACGTTTCCTCCTCATGACATTCCGGTTTTTACTGCCAAGTATATAGTCGAAGTGACTCAGCTAATTCTGTATAGCATAACTGAACGGTTCAAACTCATCGGTTATACATAAAAACAATAATACAGGAAAACAAAAACATGCCAAAAATGGATGGGTAAGCAATATATAAGCATAAATTGAAAATATTATCGGATTTCTAGATTCGGAATTTAATATAGTGATATGCGAAAAGTGAACAACTCTGCGCTGATCTAATATTTTATTTATAATAGAAATAAATTAAATCTTCTGTCGTATATTTATTTATTAAAATTATTATTAAATTATTATTCTGTCGTATATTATTAAAAAATAAATGTTGCGCTTTATTAAAAATATATTATACTGTACAAAATCAATAAATGATTCTTCAACACAGACAAACGTTCAACAGAACTCGCATTAAAAAGTCAATCACAATTTTCTTGGCTCAATGCTCAACCAATATCCACCTTCTGGTATTATAGAAAAAGAGCCCTTCTTGTACTTCATAGGTATACTAGTCTTGGCATTTGGCTTCAGACTGAACTGTGACAATAATTGGAAGAACAATATCTTCGTCTCGAGAATGGCGAACCGATTTCCTATGCAGCTTCTAGGTCCTATTCCAAAGGCCAGATTCTCCACCTGATTGTTCGACATCTTCTTGTTCAAAAATCTCTCGGGTTTGAACTTGAAGGGGTCCTCGTGGTATTTTGGGTCACAGTGTATAGCTGCAGCCGGTATCCAGATGCTTGATCCGGGCTGTACCGTGACCGGTTTTCCACCTGGTAACGCTGGTGGCAGCTCGGTAGCCTTCATGCAGTATCGATCGAGGAAACTGACCAGAGGATGTCTACGCAGGGCTTCGTAGAACACCGCATCGAAGTACACCATCATGTTGATGGCTTCGTAAGTGAGCTTACCCTCGGTTTTCTTCAGTATCTCGTCGATCTCGGCCTGAACCTTCTCCTGGATGTCGGGATTGGCAGCTAATTCGTGAGCTACGACGCACATCTCCGTCGCGGTGGAATCGAAACCGCCGAAGAAGAAAATAAACGCCTGGGCTGTCATCTCCGTTATATCCAGTTTGAGGTTTTCGCTTGTCTTGCCCCTCGCGTCCATCATCAACTGCAACATGTCCGGCCGGCTGATGCCTTGCTCGTCTCTCGCCTTGATCGTCGAACTCACGATGTCCTTGAAGAACTTCTGGATGTGGCTCCTGATGAGCTGAATGTTAAACAGTTTCATTAGCCAGGGAAATGCCCTCGCAAAGAAGACCTTGAAGAGCATTAATCCCTCAAAGTTCGTAGCTTCCCTTCCATACACGTAAAATTCATTCTTCGGGTTCTTGAGTGTGTCAACACTGATTCCAAAAGCACAAGTGGCTATCACGTCATTCGTGTACTTGGTGAACAGGTCTTTCACAGCAACCATGTGGTTTTCTTTGTCAGTCCTCTCACTGATGTGTTTCACAAAGTTCTCGACACAGTTGACCATCAGTTCATGCATAGCCTTCATTTTACTAGAAGTAAAAGCTGGGGTCAGTAGATTCCTTGCTTCTCGCCACCGGTCTCCAGTCATAGCAAAGAGATTACTGCCGAACAACGGGTCCAGCGAGCTATCAACGAAGGCCTTGTGGTCCGGGAAGTTGTCAAAGTTCTTGATGGTCAAAGTCTTTATCAGCTCGGGATCCCGTATGACGTAAACAGGAGTCATGAAGTCGTAGGCCCCAACGTACTTGGCTTCCGGATTTAAATTGTAAATATCACGCACAATTTCATTTATGTGCTTTGTACGTAAGAACAATCCGCCCATGTTGCCCAGGATCGGCAGGGGCGGCAGGCAAGGAACACCCAGATCTTTGAAGTAACTTAGTTTCTTCTTGAAATACCAGTATAACAGATAACCCGCTATGAGCAAAATAATTATAGTAGTAAAACTCATTATATTCGGTTTTGTTGGTGAAGCAGCACTGATCGTCTCAACTTCGCGATTCGCACTGACTCGTTGTTAAAACTTGTACAACGGAAATAAAGATCTATGCAATTACGTGCTACTGCGCGTGTTAGTCACTCCACGCGGTGCAGTAGCTGGAGGGGATACAGCTCAACAGCAAGCAGAGTAGAAGAGGACATGAATACGCTGATACGTAATAAATGCTGCGAGAATTGCGCATTGCTTTAAATCGCTAGTGTGACGGGAAGTAATCGGAGGTCGAGCTCGTCGTATTTATTTACTTTGTTTTTATTATCTTTTACGATGTTTATCAGATACAAAATTTTTATAATTTCATGATTCTACACGTGTTGTCAAGAATTTTATCGATTAGTTATTTTCAATTTGTGCGCCGTATACATATCATAAATAGATAAATATAAGGTCTCAATTTATACATGTATCTATAATCGTGGAATATGTCAATGACAAATATTATTTCCGCTGTTCAATCGTAAGCCAAAATCCTCCATCAGCAGATATGACAAACGTTTTCATGCTATAAGCCAAAGGCTGAGACGTTTTCTCATTTGGCCTTAAACTGAACTTGGACAGCAAAAAGAAAAACAGAATCTTCGTTTCCAGTATTGCGAAGCGATTTCCTATGCAGCTTCTTGGTCCGATTCCAAAGCCTAAATTGGTCACATCGTTGATGGTCACCTTCTTTTCATAATACCTTTCAGGATCAAACTTTTGCGGATTATCGTAGTACTTGGGATCCATATGAATAGCAGTTGTAGGAACCCAAATATTCATACCCGGTTCCAGGACAAGCGGTTTACTTCCTGGAAGGGCTGGAGGCAATTCAAAGGACTTATTGCATACTCGGTCGATGAAAGCAACTTGCGTGTGGCGTCTCATGGATTCGTTGAATACAGCATCGAGATAAGGCATTCCGTTGATGGCATCATACGTGGGCTTTCCATTATACTCCCTCATGACGTTATCTATTTCGTCCTGTAGCTTTTTCTGGATGTCTGGATTGATAGCTAGTTCGTGGGCTATTATGCACATTTGCGTTGAGGTGGTGTCGAAACCGCCAAAGAAGAAAATAAAGGCTTGAGCCGTCATCTCTGTGATGTCCAGTTTCAGATGCTTGTTACCCTCTTTCCCTCTAGCGTTCATCATCAGTTGAATCATGTCTGGTCTAGTGATGCCTTTCTCCTCTCTCATCCGAACTGTCGAACTAACGATGTTTTTGAAAAAATTGCCAGTTTGTTCACTCACGAATTTTATGTTGAAAATTCGCATGATTCCGGGAAAGGATCTGGCTACGAAAAACTTGCGGGTGAGATTTTCTGGATCAGTAGCTCTCTTCCCAAGCTGGTAGAACTGATTGTTTGGATCTTCGAACGAGTCAACACTTATGCCGAAAGCGCAAGTGGCTATGACGTCGTTGGTATACTTGGTGAAAAGCTCTTTCGTCGCGATCATTCGATTTTCTTCAGCCGATCTCCTGGCGATATGGTTCACAAAATTCTCACCACACTTCACCATTAATTCGTACATTGCCTTCATCTTGCTGGAAGTGAAGGCCGGGCTAAGCAGATTTCTAGCTTCGCGCCATCTCTCGCCAGCGATGTTGAAGAGATTACCACCGAATAACGGGTCCAGCGAATCATCGATAAACGATTTGTGATCCGGAAAATTATCGAAGTTCTTTATGGTCACCGATTTTATCAGCTCAAGATCACGCAACATCACTACAGGTCGCACAAAATCGAAAACACCGACGTACTTTGCTTCGGGATGGAATTTGTACATGTCTAGCAGAGTATCGCTCACATGTTCCCGGCGTAAGATCGGTTTGGCCATGTTTCCCAGCAGAGGCCATCCTGGCACATATGGAACATTTCGATCTTTAAAGTAATTAAGATTTTTTTTGAAGTGGTAATATAGCCATACGCAGGTGGCTATTAGTACAGTCCAAACCCATAGATCCATTCTCAACCACAGTTGATTCTCTTGAAGACCGTGTATTCGAGATTGACTGACACGGATCGACTAACACGTAAAATGTAAACGTGATACTGAAGTCTTCGATAATCGCTTGCGTATCGCAACCATAAATCTTACAAAGATTATAATTTTAGATGATATGAATACGATGGGCGTGCATAAGTAGAATGTAATCTATATTGATTTTGAGATAAAATACGCACTTTCCTTTATATATAAAATTTGCGATTCTTCACATTTATATATTGGTGTACAAATGATTTTTGTATCGATATCGATAATCATTGTGTGGTATATTGATTATGATTGATTATACCATCGAAAAGAATCACGTATAGGTACAAGGAAAGTCTATGCATCGCGAGCCTCACTGCTATTTGAATTGTAAATAAATGGCGCTTTGCAATATTCATTTTTATCCTCTATTATTCAAACTTTTTTACTTCTTTTTGCACTTTGCTGAGTCTAATACGATAGACAAATGGCCATTGGACGTTAGCATCAATCAGTAGTTTTTATATCAGATCAGATTAAACGAACTTCTTACCCACATGATGACAATTGTAAATAGAAAATTTTCTTGTATAAAAGATCTAGTGTATACAACAAGCTATAAGTTGTGGCATAAACAGAATGTGATATTCAAAATACCACTTATAAAATGTACGAAGATTTATATGTTACCTTAGAACCCATCATATGGGTGTGGCGACTTTTAGGTCTTTATCCGTTCGTCATTAGAGGCCCCATTGGCTCACAAAAATACGTTCTGAGCACTTATTCGGTTTTATTAGGCCTAATACTACTAGCTCTAACAATACAATATTGTTACCAATCTATTGACTTTATATATAAATCGTTAGTTATTTTCTTTTCACGTACTTATGATCGACACATTTTATCGGTTGTATTTTTATTATATAACTTACCATTTACTTATATTTTAGAAGATTAGAATATTCATTATCATTGATTACACTAAGCATTCAACAAGTATCCAACATCATCTGCTTCTTCGATAGCGTAATTTTGAAGTTCTTTTTTGGAAAAAAGGTATGTGTAGCTTTAAAATGTCATGCAGCACTCTTAGCCATAACAAAAACATTATATTAATTAATTAAATCATTGCTTTTTCAAGATTACTTGTTTTATTGAGAGTATCGCAATTCAAGATAAAAAGCTTGCTAAAATTGGATGCAGTTTGAGCTACGCGCTGGCTGCCAAAAAAGGTCGCTTTTATGTCTTTATTCTTTTTATTATTCTATGTTGCCATATTTATACAGAGATAGCTACTGATTTCAAAAGGTAAGAATATTGTATTTCTAATATTATAATACGAGTCTAAACATTGGATATATCTTTAACAGCGGAGCCTCTCTATTGATCCGAATATTTGGAAATTATTTAACACTGATACAAACAGCCAATGTTATACTTTTTGCTTGGTTAATGTTCAACGTAGGCCTAAGATTTCAAGTTATCAATAGTAAAATAATAACTGGCATTTTTGGTATTACAAGGACAGATCACGTGATTGTATAGAAACGCTAAAAATATGATGATAAGCATATATACCTTTACTTTTGAACGTATCCTTTTTTTATTTTCCAGAGCTCATCGTGTCTCCATTTTTTGCATACTACGGCAAAGGCACACGCAAAACTTTGCCAGATAGCCAAAATAATTAATGGAACATTTGTATTGAGTATAGTAATGTAGATTTTTATTCAAAATATAATATACTTATGCATATATTAATGTCTATTTAAAAAATTGTTTATTCTCAGATAAACTGTGTTTTATCAACGTTTATCCTTACTACCACTATGTTATATTATATTTTCATTGAATTAAAAACTACACTTCTTGTTAATCACGCTGTATTTTACTTCTCCGCTATAATAATACACGTAATGACGATTGTTATTATTGTGCAAAGCTGCAATTGGGTGCGTCAAAATGTACGTCGCATTGTCAACAGATGAGTAAAATTTAACATATGTCAATTACAAATTTGCTAATAATACACTTATCATTTAAGGCTAATGCTACTATAAAAGTTCTTCATAGATTCTCTAAGGAAAATAATGAATTTGATGACGATAAGCATCTCAATCAAATAGTACAATTTGACTAAACTAAGAAAGTGCTTACAACTCTACAATATTTTTTAAAAAACTTTATTTTTTCCAGATTCATAACTTTTCAATGCAAATCCTCCATCATAATCTCACGTTTTCTGCTTGGGGATTGTTTTCAATAGATACTACTCTCCTTCAATCTGTAATTTTCTTTATTTTTTAACATCACCCATTAATGTGTAATCAAAAACATATATTTTTAGCTTGCTGAGGCTGTTACTACTTATCTCGTGATTCTCATACAATTTGATCCTCTCATAGCTTAGATGCGAATAAATATATTGTGCTAATAAAGTGGATTTATAATATATTTTATCGATAATACTAAACAATTAAGCTTATAATAAAAAACTTAATACGGTTACAA